>JANSVB020000437.1:2186189-2200343 GCA_025504935.2 Erythroxylum haughtii | reverse complement strand
CCATGACTTTGTTCACATTTAATGGTAAATCTGACCAAAAATGGGCATACTATTTTGAACCTTAAAATTAGTGGGCTCTGAAGCTGCAGTGCCTGATTAGTAGCGTCCTTTTATGTCTAACTAGCTATACAGCAGTTGAAACTAATGTGTCTATATTCCATTTCTTTTGTGCTTTGTCTGTGACCAAAGTTGCTCATGCTGTAGTGGTTGAGTGTTGCATAAGCCTGCTAACCTTCTCTATTCTGAGTTGTGTGTTTGGGAACGTTGTATTGGAAGCCATGATATGGAATACTTATGCGTACAAAGATTTGTCATCCATTTTCATTTGAGTTAGTCTTGGTGCATATAACACTTGAACCTCCTTTTGGCATGTGGGTGGTTGTGAGAATTATGGATCTGTTATAAATTTGTAGCACCCGTTTGAATTTAACTTTTGTTAGATAGCATTGGATGCTGGAAACATTGAACACTCTCACAGTACATCTGTTGGGGGGGAGGGGGGTTTCAAAGGATCAAAATATGTATCACCTTGACATTATTACCTTTTCAGCATTAAACCTTACCCGTCGCCTGAAAATTCGTGAATGAGGTATGTACCTTGCACGACCAGGCATTTCCTGATTGGGAATTCAGCTAATGGTTGCCCAATGAATAACTTCCCAGAATATTTTATTTGCATATTCTACCATCTTTTATGATGTCTAAGCATTTATTTCAGCTAATAGTAGCTTCCCCATAATTGATTCCTCCTGTAGTTCTAAATCATTCATCAAAAGTTGACGATCGATTGGATGATTGTTTTGCAGTGATGAAGAATCCAGCTAATCTTGCTAAGCACCAAGCCAATCCCAAGGTAGCTCCTGTAATTGCAAAAATGATGAGCAAATTCGCTGGTCCAAAGTAAACTGTATCTGCCATTGTCATTACTACTTATGGTTGATAAATGTCTAGCAGCTGGTAGAAGTTATCATCGACTTATCTAGGGATGTTCCGTGTTGCGTCCATAATTTCAAAAGAGTTGATAAAACAAATCAAAAAATCATCGTTGGCATGTTTGAAAATTTGATTTTTAACATCAATGGCGTCATTTTAATGAAAGTGCGTTAAAGAGTTTCAAATTTGTTGTGATCTCATTAGCAGAAAAAACGGGTTGGTGTAGTCTTAATGACTAATATTGTCCTCTCTCTTCGAACTCCCAAAAAATTTGCTTCTTTCTTAGATTTTAATTCTCGGCATGAGTATAATTTATTCGACCGATTTAAAGGAAAGGACTGATAAGTTGATTTAGGTTTGGTTTTACTGCCAGAAAAAGATAATAATAATAATTTTGGTAGTAGGAGATCCTCAAATCAAGTTACTTAAGTGAATGAAGTTTTCATTTATTCGAATTTTTGAGGCGTAAACTTTGTCTCTTACCTTTTACTCCAAATTTCTTATCAACCGTCGGGGGTAAAAATGACCTGTGACCCATAGGGTGTGACGGACCAATGGCATATCCCTTTTGCGTGAAAAAGAATGCTCCTAATCAGTAGACCTTGTTGGGGCTATTTCCCATTATCGTCCTCAGACAAATACAATGTAATGAAACCTACCAGTCGGAAGATCTGGTCCTGTTTTGGTACGTTGTTATTAATACAGACGACCAAGTTTCCATGCCAAGTCATGACCAAATCAAGCAATGCCCTAACAAGTGGGATTGGTGGGATTGGCATTCCTTTCAACCCCTGCCCAAGCTCATCTTTCATTGTCATTTAAGGTCTTCAACAAAATTCAACTAACAAGTACACTTCTGCCACACATTCTTTACCCCATTTCTACCAATCAACCACCATATTGTAATGAACATAAGAATTTTTATGTTTAATTGGTCAAAAGTTGCCCCAATGTGAGTTCTGAGTCCTAAAAATTCTCCAACAGTTGGTTGCGAAAAGTAAGGTTTGGACGTTGTAAAGTATTTTTGACTTTTTTCTCTCTTTCTCGTCGAATAAGTTATTCGTAAATTATCATTTAACTTCTCCCGTTAAACAAAAGCGGAAAACCATATATAAAAAAAAGACCCATCCCCTGTTTGCAGAGTCATTACATTACTTATTGAAGTGTTGATTTCATGCACCTTATAAAGCCCCAGTTATGGGTAGTCTCACATACAATCGATTGTGTGTGTATACTTTTTGAGCAGTGGACTGATTAATCTTCCCCACGCGTGTACGGGAATGTGCTCGTGTCTTCTTATGGATCATTTTCATATTAAGTGTAAAAAGATTTATCAACTAGCTTCTTTCAATATGTTGAAAATTAGAAGCCATACACATAAAATATTCGAGCTTATTACGCCTATCAAGATTCAGGTCACGGTAGATAGAAAGCTTCTCCGACGTGTTTACTATCAAGCCAAATCACTTATAATTTTTAATATAAACATCCGTCAGTGCATACGTTTGTTAAAATTTTATTAAATTCAACCCTAGCCTAGATAATATAGACTTGTAGGTTACATGTTCCTGGTCGCTCAGGGCTTGGCCACTGTCAAGCGTGGTGGATAGAAGATCCTATGGATTTGTTCTCTCTCTCTCTCTCTCTCTGTTTTTTTTTTCCCCCCCAATTGACTTGATTTCAAGTCTTTTGCATACCAAACAAATATTCATAACTTCCATGTCTTGGTCATCCTTTTACTTACAAACTCCGTACTAAACTGTTGTAAGTTGGAAATCTCATGTTGAGACCAGTAGAAGTAGTTGTGATTCTTTACACAAAAGGGTTTCCATTTTCTTGCCAAGTTTACCTTTTGGATGAAGGCCGGCATTATGATTTTTGTCATCAGACAAAATATTCACTAATGACGAATAGATTACTCCAAAATTACGTCAAAGTGGGGTCTAACGATTTGTATAGGTGACTATAACATAACACAATAGTCAAATTGTGTGGAAATTTTGAGGTCTTTCATTCACCTGTTCGCATTAGGTAGCTCAGAAGTCGCTTTAATGTGTTATTGATGGTGTTATTTGGCATAATTGTGCAATCCACTCTTTTGAGGCTCATAATCAATACAAGTGGGATAATTTGATGCCCACATTCTACGTGTTAAATGAGGGTTAAATTTCAAGCAATATACTAAGTTAAAAAGGGAAATCATTTCCGCAAGATAAGATCATGATTTTAATTCTAAATTATGTTGTTTAACACTAAAAGCAAGAGAGAGGATAGGAAACTTTTCAAATTGCATTCACTCATTCACTCATCAGCACGATGTCATAACATCAATGTGACAAATCCCGTCTCCAAATTCTATTTATAGATCATCAGAAAAGGTATATAAAAAGATGATTTTTGGTGTCAAATCATGGATGGTTTCGATAATGAAGAAAAGAATATGGTGCGTGCCATTTACACCCTTAGACATACATTAATTGGAATTAAAATTATTGTTTAATCCGAAGGTGGCACGTAAATGCATAGTTTATATTCTTTTGTCTAATGTCACTAAATAATGACCGTTGTGGATTTGTTGAAGTATGTTAACTAGTCGGTCTGTTAAAAATGATTGCAGGAAATTGAGTCTCCTATTAATGAACCCTACTTATTACTAGATACCTTAAAATTAAGCCATGATTAAGAAAATTAAGATGCTATTCAAGATTAGTAGATTTGTAGTTGCCATATCAAATTATCTTGTTAGCTGGTAATTTTCCTTTAAGAAGATTAAAATGCAATTCTCATGATTGAAATTTTATAGAAAATTTATATTAATCTGACTGTACAAAAATTGGATAATTTAATATCAAAATTTTTACTTTTATCTAAAATAATACAGATTTCTCAAAATTAGGTGAACAATAAACGTTTTAGTTCTATGTAACTAATCAATAAAAATTGAAAACATCAATCCGGCCCAGTTCTGTTTTTCAATTTCCACTACGAATATTACTAGTCAAGAGCTGGTGGTGACATTGTCTTTCCCACTGTTTACAGTTTAGTTAAAACTCCTAATTTGTAGCTTCTCATAACATTTAATTTTATCCCAGAATTGGTATCAAAGACGTTAATTAAATTTGAGATGAGGCAATAAATATAGGTAATTGGGATGATTATGCTTTCAATATCTTGCTTTGTCTTAATCCATTATAAACAAAAGAAAGTAAGTTCGAGTTATTGTGATTGACAGGTGAGATGATTGAATTGTATCACTTCTGAAGTAAGCTGTAATGATATCTATAATTAATCATGTCTCCAAAACGTAATACACATAGAACCATATATTTATATATATGTCAGATATCGACGTCGAGCTGATCAGGAACTTACAACTGCTATACCAAAGAGAAACATCCAACAATACAAGCAATGTGGCCATATCTACCAGCCTCGATTATCATTCCTACCTGTACCTACAAATACATAAATTATTACTTTGTTACGTACCTAAAAACATAAAAAATGGTTTGATGTTGTCTGGCCTTTTTCATTAATTAACTGCTCGATATTTCACGGTCACGTAGCTATTATTACCTGTATTTGACTAAGTACACTTGCCTGCTTTTCCTGGCTTCTCTTTCCTTGTGGGAAAGTACGTACCTGATACGCTTCCCATGAAGCATGCATGGGTATGTGAACACAGATAAAAGGAAAAAGATAATAAATGCAGGTTGCGGTTCGCAACCTTAATTTGAAACAACCCCATTTAGTTATTCTAACACTTGGCAATGGGACGTTAAAGGGATTTTGTTTGACTTGTATTGTGGCTAACAATTGCTTGACTTCAGCGTTTGATATTAATCCATGTATGTGTTTGAGGATGCTGAAGAGGGACTGCGCATGAGATAAACCGGAGATGTTGTCCATGGATCACGACATATAACGGGAAGTCTAGAGGTTGAAATCCCAAGTTTATGCAAGGGTCCACGTTGAACAACATAGACACCTGTATATGCTAAGAGAGACAAAAGTACGTAAAAGACCAATACTTTGGATCGTGAACTACCCCAAATCTACATAGTTGTCATGTTTCTAATTTAAACCTGTTTTGTTAGGTCATGGTGCTGGAAATGTAATTTGAAGTGGAGGCCCCGGCAGGAAGACAAGTGTGTAATACGGTGGTTTTGTAGGTACCATTGCCAAACTTCCTGTGGATGATTTTATGTGATTTTCCATTAATTAAGCACACCAAATCATGGGGGAGGAAGCTAGCACTGTACGTGGCACATGTTATGTAATGGTACGAACTCAAATGAACAAAAACATGTTATCTATGTCGGGTGGATTAATTAAAAATATATTAAGTGTATGCTTTTCTTGGTGAGCTTTGCACGCATGAACATCCTGAGATAGCTTGCCTTACAACAGGTTGTTCCTGAACCTTTCTTCAATTTAAGCACTTGGAAAATATCTTGGGGAGAGAAACTCCATGCTCAGGTTGAAAGATTGATTGTATCCTAGTCCATGTCCTATACATTCAAAAGGGTACCCTGTAATTTAATTAGAACATGATCAGAAGTCTTGATAGTCAAAGAAAGTATTGAACAAATCGAGAATCAGGTGGAAGATGGAAATTCTTTATAAAATTGATGAGTATGCAACAGGGTTTCTTTTGCAATGTCATTTGGACAATGATGATGGACTTAGAAGACAAGTATATGTCATTAGCAAGTTTTTCGGTGACATAATCTCTGGCAGATAGCAACGCAACGCTTACTGAAAGGAATGGCAAAAGTCCTCTAATTAGAGCATTAAACCAATAATGTTAATTTACTTTTAAGAACTCCTAATTAGAATTTTAGCAGGGGTTGGTACATATTTAAACTTTAGCCAAAGGCCTCGTCGGCAGCGGTAATTAGTTTACTTCTGAATGACAAGTAGCTATTCGAAATGAAGTTAACTCTCCTAATTTCTAATGATCTGACAGCATCGGACTTTCTTCTGACAATTAGCTATTCGAAATGAAGTTAAACTCTCTTAATTTCTAATGATCTGACAGCGTAGGACTTAATACATGTTGTCTTCATCTTTTTAACGTTTTTTATTTAATTGGAAATAAAAGAATGATTCAATCGAAATATGAGACTGGTGTACAAACTGATGTCTTTCAATTTTCTTTCTAGTTGAATCATAATAAATTTCTAAAATAGCAATCTGAAACACGTTTCCCATCTTCCTGTCATGGAGATGGAAGAGAAAAAGATTTTAACCATCTGGTTTGGAGACCCCAGATGGATTCCTTATTATTGTTGCAATCAAAGGCTTACGTAGAATGTACCACATACCTGTTATTTTCGTAGGTTCTACTCTTATGCCTGTTAATATAATTGTTATTTTATGAAAGAGACTGGTTGAACCTATTGTAAGTATAAAATGAATTTTAAATTGGGAGAATGTCATATCGATTAATTACTTTTTAGTGCTATTGTTTTTAAGTTATTCTTTCTTTCACTACTGTTGGTTTTAAATAAGCACAAAGTATATATCAGAACATGCTTTATATCTTAGCCCCCCAAAAAAAAAATTTCTTGTGAATGGTGACCAGTCGAAGAATTACGAAAAATAAAAAAAAGACTTCCATTAATGGTTCTCAATGAACATACTCAACAAGTTTATGATAGTACGGCTATGCAACTAGCTAGCATAGATTTGAAGGTCAAGATGAAATCATGATTAAAAAGGAAAATGTCATCGAAAGAACCGCAAGGTTATTTGTACCTTTTCTTTTTTTAAAGATAAAGTTATTTGTACTTAATATCCATTAAAATATAAGCAACATAAAATACTGTAGTATCTCAGTAAGGACACGTAAACGTGGTGATGACGAAATGCATGATGGTATGGTTGAGTAAGCTTGCAATCACAGAGTGGATTTTTTGTAGGAAAATAGAGAGAAGTAAGCTGTTTTTTTTTTTTTGAGTCTGTCGGTCCTTAAATTTTTAACTCGGTCCTATTTGTCACTTATCATTCACCTTCACTCATTTTTGTCTGAACAGTCTACTGTCACCAGAACAAGCCATTTTAGTTCCCATGTCATTTTCTTAAACTAATGGTGGAACCCGGAATCTCCTCCCTCTCTCTATTGCTGTACGTATACATGTATGTTTGTGTGTGTACTTAAGGAGAATTAGGAAACTCAAGGTGAGGGCATTATATATAGGTGGGTGTGGGGCTTTTGAGTCTTTCCAAGTTGTAGTTGCGCGCGAGAGTCTTGACAAATATTAGTGATTTGTGTAAGTTTTCTGTAGCGCTATGGGAAGGCAACCTTGCTGTGACAAACTTGGGGTCAAGAAAGGTCCATGGACGGCTGAGGAAGATAAGAAACTCATCAGTTTTATTCTCACCAATGGCCAGTGTTGTTGGAGAGCTGTACCAAAGCTCGCCGGACTCCGGCGATGTGGCAAGAGTTGCCGGCTTCGCTGGACTAATTATCTTCGTCCTGACTTGAAGAGAGGTCTCCTTACCGAAGCTGAAGAACAGCTGGTCATAGATCTTCATGCCCGTCTTGGAAACAGGTTGATTACTTGAATCTCGTATTTAAGTCTATAGAACTGTTGATGATCATGGTTTAATAAAGTACATTATCGAATTTTCCTCGGTATAGCTAGTAACCGCGTGGACATGTTTTTCTTCTACCACACTACGTTGATATATTGGTTTTGAATCTCGTCTCCCATCATCTTCATGTGAAAGAAGATCAAAAGTCTTTTGGATTTGGTTGACAAGATGCCTTACCAAACATTCAGCAGTCTGTTGAATGTCTCAGATCATATCTGGAAAATGGTTTGTTTTAATTGTCAAAATGATGCTCCGGTAGAGGATTCTCCGTTCTTAATTGGTTACCAATGTGAGACGGATATTGAGTGGTTTAAGTAAAAAAATAAAAAAAGATGCAATTACTATATATATATATATATGTAATGAAATAATCAAAATTTTATGTTGGATGACATTTGAGCAATAACATTTTCTTCTTTCCTTTCTATTTTGTATAGGATAAACATTAAAAAGTAGTTTTATTAATTCCACGAGACTCATTATATTAATTTATAATTCTGATGTGTTGATAAAACTTTGGTAGAGCAAAGGCTCGTTGTTTGGGAAATTTGTTTTTAGTTCATTCACAAAGCAATAAGTGCATAGCTAATCTCACTCTACACTAATCTTCACCTTGATGGAAGTGTTCTAGGTTAGGTGAGTAAAGGTGCCGTGGCATAAAGCATGGACAAAAAGATGGCAGCGGGGTTTGGAAGTTGGTGGTGAAACTAAAAGCTAACGATGTAAACGTGTTGTGACATTTTAGTGTTCCATAATAAACTAGCAATTCCTTGTGGTGCATAACCTTTTGTCATGACGTCATTTTTCTTTGCATTAGTTGACTAAATTCCTCTAAGAATCTACGGTCTACCGTAGCAATACCTTCCAATAAATACGATAAAGATTATTTATTTATTTTTATTAAAGAGTTGGAATCCTAGTTAAGATTTGAGTGGGCGGCATTTCTTCATAATTCTAGATGAACTGAACTTGACAAATTGCTTCAATTATTTGAAAACTGGTACTTGGAGTTATTTTCTTTGCTGATGGTTGCATGGTTCACATGATCAAATGAAGCAAGATAGTGACATTTTTCCTTTAAAAATGATTGCTTGCAGGTGGTCTAAGATAGCAGCTAGATTGCCAGGCAGGACTGACAATGAAATCAAGAATCACTGGAACACACACATAAAGAAAAAGCTTCTCAAGATGGGAATTGATCCTGTCACACATGAGCCTTTGCACAAAGAACCCAAGGCAGAGGACAGCTTAACTCATGCTGGTTCTTTGCCACCTGAGCCTAGCAACATTACTGGTCAAGAAAATGAGGTCACCGTTAACTCATCATCAGAGGAGAATTCAAGGTCACCAACTGAAAACTGTTCCACCGACGAGTCATCTCTTGTGTTGGACAATATTTGCAATGAAGATATTTTATTGAATAGCTTGTGGATGGATGAACCTCCCCTAATTGATGCCTCCTGGAAAAATACTGACAACCCTCCTCTGGTATTACAAAATACTTACCAATCATGGGACGAAGATTTGACTTGGTTACTTGAGTGCCAAGATTTTGGTATCCACGATTTCGGTATTGATTGTTTTGACAAGTTTGAATTAAACGCTCTGAAATCATTAGAGATGGAGGACG
Source organism: Erythroxylum haughtii (assembly GCA_025504935.2). Lineage (NCBI taxonomy): Eukaryota > Viridiplantae > Streptophyta > Magnoliopsida > Malpighiales > Erythroxylaceae > Erythroxylum > Erythroxylum haughtii. The sequence continues at coordinate 2,191,180 of JANSVB020000437.1, read as the reverse complement.
ATAAGCATTAGAGATTACATGATTTTATGGTAGAGAGGAAAGAAATCTTAGGCTGTGAATGTGAACATTTGAAAAGAGCATCACACTAGTCCAGCTTGAATGTTATAGGTTCTCAGTGTTGAATTCTGTGTATTATTAGTTGTTACGTTACATAGTTTTAAGGCTGCTGTTGAGGGAAGGTGGAAGTAAACCTGCTGGCTTTCAAAAGAGGGTTTCTCACCAAACCAAGTCAACAGTGACACCATGAAATGGCATTACTTTGAAAGTGTCACAGATGTTGTAATTTTATGTAAGAAGTAGGGACAGACAGGTCTGGCATTATCAAGGATGCTAGTGGTTTATTTTTACAGAATATTATAACATCTGTATATATTTGTGTTTATATGGTGCAAGTCAAGCGCATAATGCTTTCTTTTTGTTGCTGCCCTGCCATTGTGATTGTGAGCATATAGAATAATGTTGTCCAATAATTCTGATTCTGAACTATTGGTGACTTTCCCCAAAAGACAGCCCAGCATAGAAATTCAGGTGATGCTGCTAAAAAGAGAGAAATTATCACAATTAATTTGGCCGTAGGATTCTGAAGTTCAGTTTGTTTAGCACCTTCTTCCTTTTCCTTTTGTTGGAGCCGTCAGCTATCTCACCTCCTTTCTCGTCTACAAAGGCAATGTTATCATATTCACTTTGAACAATCTAGGGTGAGATGGGCTAAAACAATAATCCAAAGTTGACTGCGATCATAAGTGCATTAGGGATTGAATTTACTAACTAGAAGAGGACGTTAAAATTCATTCTCCAGTCAATTCAACTTTTGGTGAACCTTCGCTTTCTAAGCTACGAGATACAGTTATCATTTTGTATTAGAAAAAGTGACACCATTGAAATATGGATAACATAATGTTTTTTTTAATTGAATTGAACCAGGTTAATTCAGTTGCCACTATTCAACTAGTAAATTCTTAAATCAATCAAACTAGAGTAAATAAGATACAAAAACAGTCACTAAAAGTTTGGAAATATCAAAATTCAAATCACAAAACATATGAAATGCAAATAAAACAAAGAGGAGAAAATAAAGGGATAGGGCTGAAATGATGTGTGTGCCTTATTTTCTCTACTAGAATATGCCTGATCCAATTTTCAATGAAAATATCGTGCTTAAGAATAAAATAAAAAAAGAAAAACTCAGCCTTAACCAAAAACGTGTCTCGGGTATTTAAAAAATTGAAATCCTCTATACGACAAGATAACACGTGTATATTACATTTATATGGGCCCGCACAGAAAGCTGCAGTCTTGTACTGTTGGATACTAATTAAAGAAGAAATAAATTAAAAGCATGCTAATTATGTCAGCTTGACGCACTTCTTAAATTGTATGCCATCCCTCACGTTTAACAATCATGACACATAGGGTCGGGTTAAGGTTACTGTTTTTATAACACCCAAAACATAAGATTTTTCATTTAAATTTTAGATTAATGAAACGTGAGCAGACTCGCACTCCATTGGGGTGCTTTCTCAATGAGAAGCTCGACACCTGCTTTGAACATTCAAATGCGCACTGTAATGTAATTACATTTTAATAAATAATCCTGTCCAACTTGATGTCTCTCCATTTATATTTTATAATGGCATTAGCTTTTTGTTTGTTTAGAGCCCTTCGTGGAGATAATTATCACCATCTAAAAGTGCGTCCTCTCTCCTCCAATGGCTAATCTAGTGCCTGCTTTTCCTTGGATAATAAGAATCACAGATTTTGATTTGTTGCTTTTTTTATGAGTTTCTTTTATATTTCTAAATATTTTTAAGTCAGTAAAATTTATAAATAACACTACAAGAAATCAGAAAATTGCACCGACGTTAAATTCAAGTATTCCGTCGGTATTAATATTTACCAACAGAATTAAACGACGAAAAAAAGTGTCATTAATACAGACGTAAGTAATTTTAACAACGAAATATCAAATACATTTTCATCGGTAAAATATACCGACGGACATAAAGAAACCGTTGGTATATCGACATAAATATACCGACGGATTAACAGAAATGGTCGGTAAATAAAACGAACAACTTATCGACGGTATACAATGTTCCGTCGGTAATATAGAAATAATTTTTCGACGGCATCTGTATTTTTTCGGTAATATTTGAACATGTTTTTTGACGGTTTTCTCTAATCCGTCAGTAATTGGAATTTAGAATTTTAAAAAAAATCCCGACATTAAATTTTGTGTGATGATCTTATAAAAATACATAATTTCAACAATTGTGAATTAGGAGATAGCTAGCATAAATTGTATAATTGTTGTCGTGTTATATAACACAAAGAAATGCTAGAAGTGGTTCATACTTCTTCTATGTATTGCATGCTCTAAATTTTAAAATATATCTATTCATAGCTAAGTCAAGACATCAAAATCACTAACGTTTATACCTCTCACTTCTCTGTCAAGGTAGGTTCTTCCAATAAGGTGAAAAAATATCACGATAATATACTTAACGCTGAAAATGATTTGAGGTTAGTGACAGAAAATCACCTGCACTGGAGTGACCCCACCAGCAATTTCCCAGCTGCAATTATATTCAGGTGCAATGTATTTTGGTATTGCTCCAACTAAGACCATAGCAGATATGACGGATATATGTGAATTGCGAGGCAGTATTAAATGTTCTCCAGGAGAACAAGTTGCCATCACTGCTGCTTGAATCCCACAAGTGGTGCCTCCAACAAGAAACCACGTTTCTGATGATCCAAACAATTTGGCAGCTTGTATTTGTGCCTCTAGAATAGGGCCCTCGGGTGAAAAGAGGTTGTCAAGCTCTGGAAGCTCAGGTAAATCATGTATATATGGTCTCATCCCTATGAGTTGTGTCAATGAAGATGGTGCAGCCCGCCCTCCATTGTGGCCAGGAAAGTGAAAACTGGCTGCATTCCTTTCAGCCGAAGCTTTCAATGCACTAACTAATGGAGGAGAATTATCTCTGCAACTTGCACGAGGTTTGGAAATTAAAGTTTCGTCCTTTTTGGCTGGCCTTGCTTTCTCTACTCTGCAACTTCGATCACGCTCCTTTTCTGGTTCCAACGTGACTGTTTCCTACAAGATATAACGAAAACTCGTCGAGTTGCAATCTTCCCTCTCCAAATGACAGTTCTAGGAACCCTCTCTCTAAACAGCCAGGACTCTCACTATCCCTCGTCCCACTTCACAAGACGAAACCAAATTGACATGCCTATCAAGTAGGCCTAGTGCGTCAATCATGATTTCCCCTTCCCAATTTAGTTAATCATAGGTTTAATTAACTTCCTTCTAGTTATGTCTCCTGCATGAATCGGAACCCAAAAAATATGAAGCTTCAACTTCTTTTTAAACCCACCTCAGAAATGCCAATCCTCGTTAGTCTTCTTCTCAAAGGCCTCAATCTCCAATCTTTGTTAAAACCTGGATCAAATATCTAAGAGCACAACACGAAGACGAAACAGAAGAATCAAAATTTTAAACCACACCACAAACGGAGTTGAAAAATACAGAGCTAGGAAATAGAGAGAGTTACAAGGTCCACAGAAGGACAAGAAACTGAAACCATTGACATGAATGTGAAGAAATGTATACGATGTATCTAAGTAACCCTGAATGGGTGGCGTCTATGGCGATATCCTCACAATGGCTAAAGACGATGGCATACAAGGATTGGGGGAATTCAATTATGCAACTAAAGCAGATGAAAACACTCGCAGTCGACTCAAGCTTCAAGTCATGAAGCCTCCTTTATTGGGTGGATCAGGCTTACCTTGACCTTGAGTTAGGCCCACACATACAATTCTTCAGCCAATCCACTTTGATGGCTCTCAAAACCCAATTTGGGCTAGCTCTTTTTAAGTTCAAACAAATACTTGTGTTTTGTTCTTCAAAAGTTCATCTCAATTTTTTATGAATTATTTAGTAAATTAATAATTTAAATTTCAATAACCTAATGAGCGTTTGGTTCTAATTTTATTGTAATATTTAGTGTTTATGTTTTGTTTTTAGTTTATGATTTGTTCAAACGAAAACAAATACCTGTTTGATTGTTAATATCAATATAATTATATAATAATTATTATTATTATTATTAATAGCATATTAGATAATACTTAAAAAATAAATTATTTTTAATTAATTAAATTTATTTTAATATCTTATATTATATTTATTAATAAATTATCAATAAAATTTATTTTCTTTTATTAAAATAAATAGTTTGAAATTAATATTTAATTTAAATACATTTTCCTATTAAACCAAATTTATTTAAGATTTATATATTTTAATTATATTTATTAATGATGATAAGATTAAATTAAATTATTCATAATTTTAATAATAACTAATATATTAAATTCAGATTATGAAAAACTAAAAATAATTGTGTGGTTTTTATAGATTTTAAAACTTGGGAAAAAAATAAATCTTAAATTTGAAAATACAAATATAAACAATCAGATTTTAAATAATGAGTTGACTTGTATTAATTACTAATTAGTGAAAATTAAGGAAATGGTTTGACAAGGGCAGGCACTTTGGAAAGTTTAAGTTCATGCATTTGCCTCATCAGCCAACCATACGCGCTAGTGAAAGCATCGCATTTTGGATAAGAATCATTCGCTGTCACGAATTGGTTTGGTCCCCAGAACCATAGAATCTACTTTAACAGTGACATTATAGGTTGGAGTGGCAATTAAAAGTGGAACTTTAACCACCTCCAAGTTCAGGTCCTCCGTGTATATATATATTCTGTGTTCTTGTCATTAAAAAGGGGAATAATATTTCTTAACTTACTGTGTATCCTTTTAATAAGTCAATTATACTTATCATCATCATCATCATTCCATAAACCTCAATTCAGGTGGAATATAATAACATCATCACTCCCTCTCTTCCCTTCTTCTGATCAATTCCAATCCTTTAAAAGAAAAAAAAAAAAGGAACCTATTTTACATAAATTCCC
>JANSVB020000437.1:2162865-2177385 GCA_025504935.2 Erythroxylum haughtii | reverse complement strand
CGGTAGAGGGCATTCGCGTTTGCAGTGTCTTGGAATCCGAAAAAGAAGCAACCTATCCACGGCAATAAGGTATTTTCATACATCCTTGGTATTTTCGATTATAAATCATGTTATTGTATGGTCTTTTCCGCAGTGTATTGTGAATACTCGGACCGAACGCGATCCAATAAATAGTGCTTTGAAAGAAACCTAAGAACTGGTCTTGGATCCCTTCTACACTAACAATTCTATTGCCATTTTCCCTATTAGAGAGTGAATGTTGTTTCTATTCCTATTTGACATATAGAATTGTGAAAGAATTTGGAATTTCTATCCCCCTCTTTAAGCCATTTGATACAGGAAGATTGTTTATATAAAGACTCCTGATCATTCTGAGGCTCTAACCAAGTTATTTATGGTCTTAATTTCCTTGTCAACCACGTTGGGATAATTAGGAAAATGTACCTTTTGATCTTATATATTATTAAGAACTGTTTGACAATTCTTAACTTTAGCAGTCATATCTCCTATCTGACCAGAATTAAGTAGTCTGAGTGCTTTTCTCACTAGGTTAAGCTTGGACACTACACAAAACATAAGAGTTCCTTAGACCTGAGTATTCCAAGCCTCTTTTACTATTTGGAGAAAGTTTGGTTGTGAGACTAGCAAGTTTCCAAACCTAGAAAGGAGAAGGCCTCTTCGGCATATTTCCTATGGACCTAATCACTATTGGGGAATGATATGAAATGTTGGGATTATGAATAACCCTATAGGATCAAGGAAACCTAGAACTCCAGGCAGCGTTGAAAAGGGCTTTATCTAACTTCCTAGTAATAAAGAGCTCACCACATTGCGTATTGGTCCACGTAAAACTAGGACCACGAGAATTTAAATCATACAATGTACGATCCTCAACATACTGCCTAAAATCACTCATACCATTAATAGCCGAAGGACTTATAGGCTCAGCCTCATGAGAAAACAGAATAGCATTAAAGTCCCTTGCTATGATCCAAGGTTGATTTCCTACTGAGTATTTTATATTGGATAGGGCAGACCAGAGATTCTTCCTATAATTGTAATTGTTTGACCCATAAACACATGTTACATAAAAGACTGAAGAGCTACTTATAGGAGTTACCTCCAAGCGGTTCAGTTGATCACTAGTGATTTTAAGAGCATACATAAAACAACTCGGCTTCTATGTTATCACTAACCTAGCATTTGAAGCTTGCTCTAAATTACTATAAGAAAGCCATTTAGGAAAAAAAAGAGGAGCACACATTATTTAAAAAAATAGCGATTTAATCCTAGATTCAATCAAGCTAACAAAAGAAACCGACAATCTCTTAAGCAAAGCATTCACAACTAATTGCTTTTTAGAGTTATTAAGACCCCTAACATTCCAAAAAACTAAAGCCACAACATAAAAAAGAACAATAAACCTATTACTTTTGTTTCCTCCTAGATTTCCTACTCCTTCTAATACTAAAATCCCCCTCTACCCCATCCATAAGACCCGGACTCTGTGCATCAATAACAGGAAGCGATTCATATTTAGAAGGGGAAAGGTTGTTACCTACTTAGCTCACAACAACGAGGTCAGCATCCTTGAGGTTTCCCTTTGGATCATCTAGCTTCTATTGAGCCTTGCTTTGTTCAATTAAACTTCCAGAAGGACTGCTTTCCTTGTCACTTTAAATTGCCATCTCAAAAGGTTGATCATTTTGTAGGGCTTCCTTTGCCCTCACTTTGTTCAATTGGGATTCCAGAAACCGTACTCTCCTTGTGAATTTGTTGTGTCTTTTTGGAGACTAGCACCTTTCCATTCTCCTGTTGATGGTTTAAACTTATTGGTATGGATTCCTTCCCCTTTTCCAACTCTTATTGTAATCCAGTCTCAAATAGTCGCCCAGTAGGAGTCCATTCTTTCTTCTGTAAATGATGCTCAGGCCTCCATTCATACTCAATATGTATTTCCTTGAAGGTTATTTTTCCCTCTTCGTTATAAGTAGCTAATTGAAAAGATGAAGGCCAACTCTTTCCCAATTCTAACTCCACACACATTCTAGTATACACAATCCTAGACATCTTAGTTATTTGCATATATATTAGGAGCGGGTTACCAACTGAAGATTTTGTGGAAAGGGGGTTTTGGGAAGGTTTTGGTTCCATAAGGATCGCAATTTTGGTTGGAGAAGGAAGATGAATGTTTAGGTCTGTGTTTTGGTTTCAAAGGGTGGGGTTTTGTAAAAGGTCAGTTGTGAGAGGTTAGGTCTAGGTGAAGAGACAGAAATCGGGGATAGAGGGATTTATGAGGGAGAAGGAGAAGAAGAATAAGAAGAAGAAGCCATGAAGGACGGAGGGAGTAATCGCCGGCAATCTCAGAAGTTATGGAATCTCTCCACTTCGCACCTTCCTTTAAGACATGGATGAAAGTGTCCTAAATATTTTAGGTTGTGTTCAAAGTCATTTTTATTATATTTGTAGCAAATTGTTATCTAATGTCTAACTCCCAAAAGCTTGCCACATATTAAGGATATTAAGTTTCAAACTCATAAATCTAAAGGAAACATTTCAAAGAATTTTTGTCATAAATAATACAAAAAAATTAACATCTTAACTAACTTTTTTTAATATAAAACAACTATATTCTATCACTCTTTAACAATAATTAAATGAAATATGATTCATTCTCTTTTTAGTAACTCTATTAAATTCAATTTATTAAAACCGCACTCAAAACTTGTCTAAATCTTCATGCTCTCTATTAAATTCCTCATATAAAATTAACTATTATAAAGTAGCACATATCAACAAACAAACAAATATACTGCTATAAAATAATCAACACCTTATGTATCCATATGACATTATATCATCTCCAAAATTTTGTCAAAGAAATAGTTATGTAATACACTCATCAAGATTATATACTACACATATCATAAGTAACTGTACCTATCCTAAATAGGTGTCGAATACAAGTTCTAGATACAAATTGATTTCTGCCTTAATTTCACATGAAATATTGATTATTGATTCGATTATCACTAATAGGATTGGACTATTGAGATTCAATATTAATATAATAAGATAAAAAAGCATTATATCATAACAAGTTTAATATAAGAAAAAATAACAAAAATAAAAAGAGAAGGATATGAATTGCCACACTCATAGGAAAAAAAATTGAGAGTGATAGGATTCTAGAGTTAATCACTACTAGCCAGATAGATAAGATTGCTAGTTATTAAAGAACTGAGAATAGAAGTTTATCTATAAAAAAAAGATGAAGGAAACTCTCTCCAAGGTAATTTCAATTAAACCAAAAACTTAAGTTGTTTGTTATAACCATAAGAAAGCCTCCATAGATATAAAACCTTAAAACTAAAATCTCAAAAGGAAATAATAATCTAATTAGGAAATAATAACTTTGAAAGATAAGGCAATTTCTATCTAAATAAAAGTTTAAAATTTTAAATTAACAAAAATAGGAGTTTGCGTTGGTCCAGTTTTCAAAGTCAACATAAACTTTGTTTTAGAACTCTGCATAAACATAATCATAAGTTTGTCATTGGTTATAAGTTCAACTCCAATGCTAGCTTACTTCTATTACTCTAGTCACAAATCTAGAGAAAGGCCATCATCAATTTACTTATGAGTCGACGCTGGTATATTTTTTAACTTTCTTTCCAAAACTTGCTCCTTCACTTGAGTCAATAATATAGGGTTGACTTTAGTCTTTTGAAGAAGCAAATTTTCATTACTTGTATAAAGATTCACCACTAGTTCATTGAGAGTTTCTTTAGCCTTCTTTGCTTTACTTCTTATCGATGATCCTTTCTAGCTTCTTTCAATGCTCCACTTGAGCTATTAGCAACCTATTCAATTCCCTTTACATGACGCTTGTATTTTGAAGTTTGTGTAGCTTGACCAGATATTGATTGTCATTGGTTATTATCTAACATGACATATCATCCATTCCTCACCATATCTATCATACAAAACACAACTTGCTTATACGCATCCATCAAAACAACACACACCAATTACTCATAAGGCACTAACTTGATGGCTAAGAGTGGAAATGGGCCGATCGAGCTCAAACCTAATAGCTTCTTCTTAGGCTCAAGTTTGAGGAAGTCAAGCTAGTGCTCGAGCTCAAGCCCAATAAGGTCCCTAGCTTGGCTAGACCTATTTTAAAAAATTTTTATATTAAAAATAGAAAACAACATCATTTTTTTTTTCAAAATGACATAATTTTCAACAAAATGATGTCATTTTTCTTATAGCTTTTGACTTTTGAAAAAAAAGGCACAAGGCCAGTCAAACAAGGCCTGGGTCATTAACTTTGGGCTAGGCCGAGTTAGGTTAAATAAGATTTACGCCTGATTGCCAACTCTATCTATGACTTAAAATTATACACGATATCATGTAATCTTTGTATAGGGTTCAGTCATTCTTTCCCATTTATAAGAAATTAAATCATGAAAACATTAGTTAAAAATATAATACAACAATCAATAATAAATCATTAATTATACACACATTCCTAGAAATCTTAATTAAAGTTTGCTCCATATTGCTCTATGTGCTTTAAATCCTATTTATAGTATAGAGAGTATATGAACATTACTTGATTCCATATTGTTGCTATTAAATCATATTAAAATCACCTTCTTTTTCTTTGGAATTTGATCCTTACCTATCATCCATCACTTTTCCTTGAAATTCCTTTGTGTTATATTTTAATTTACATTAAAACTAATGATTAAGCCATTGAAAATTGTTTCTAAAAAGTAGTTTTATTTGTCATTAGATGGAACATAAAAGGAGTGAGGAGTTAAATTATGTCTGTGAAAATCTTATGTCAATTTAAAACTTTATAAATGAATTCTCTATACTAATATATTGATATGAAAAATTCACATAATGTTATTACAAAACAATAAAATAATAGTATAAGAGAGTAAGAGAAAGATAAATAAAATTGATTTATAGTGGTTCAACCAAATAATTTTTGGGCTATATGTACTTCTAAGCTCTACTTGAGAATTCACAATTGTCTTCCTTTAATAGGTGAACCTTCATATAACATCTTCTTTCTCATAAAGGAAGAGGGACTATTACAATCATCTTTCTTTTTCATGAGTAAAGAGGAACTCTTTATAATATCCATTGTTTACTTAATTGATCTAAAAATATTCTCAAATATAACGTAAAAACTCTCTTTCTTGTTCACACCAGTAAAATAGGGTTAAATATATGTAATGTAATACCCATATGTAATTATTTGCCCTTGATAACACTAAAGTTCTTAGCAACTCTCTGATATATCAAAGGTTCTTCCATAACTAAGCTTATGATGTATTTATACTTATAACTCTTGTGCTTAGTTGTTAAAAATGAAAAACACTTGTTATAAACTAGCTATTAGAAATAAAACTTTTTTCTATGTGTGAGCACTAACCCTTTGATAAACTTAAACATTCTAAAAAACATTTAATAGTTCTCTCAATTTTTTTCTTTAAAATTAAAGACTAAATTTTCCCTTAAGCATGAAACATTTTTTGCTTTAAGCACAAAACATGTAACATTTATGTAATATTGTGGCCCTATAATATTAAGATGAATAAGATAAGGGTTTCCATAAATTTACATTAATTTTGTACAAATTAAAGAACTTCAATCTTCTTTGTTCTTGGTCTATTTGACTTGTATTATCTTAAAACTATCTTGAATTATATTTGTGCTTTATTTTAGTCATTTATCATTTAATTCCTTAATTGATTTAATTAGCTCATTTCCTTCCTTGAACTTGACCTTTCACATATTGCTCTATTATATTATAATAGAGCTAATAATATCATTAAATATAAATTACTTTATAACAATACTTTTATCAACAAAATCATAAGGTAAGACCTCTTTTAGTCCAATAATCTCTTCTTGTTTAATAATGATACAATATTTAGTGATACTGGAGAAAATACTATATTGAATAAACTTCTCCTATATAATAATATGCATTACTTGCTCTTCTTGAATTCATGCATCATTGATTTATTAAAATCAAGAATCAATATCACCATTATATTAACTTCTTTTTCAACACTAAAAGGTGTACACAATATATAGTTATTAGTACCAAAATAGAAAATTAGGTATTTTCTCTCTCTCTTTTTAGAAACTTCTATTATTTAGACACTGTACATATAAAATGCTTATCATAATAGCCAAATTTTTAAAAGCTCAATTACTAACTCATCGATCAATATTTCTTTCTCTCCTTAGATATGTAAAAATATTTTATCTTCTTAAATATGTAAAAAGTAACTTCTCATTTTATGTACCACTAATGATTACCTCCTTATCTTACTCCTTTGGTTTAAAAATTGGTCTTTTTATACTAATTTTTTATCTCACATGAGAGATTTTGGTGATTTTTCTATTGAGATCAATTATTAGATATACCATTGATGTCCCTTATTTGATATTAATAGAAGTGAAACCAATTATTGCCATTATTTAATGCCACTTAATATTGACTTAGAAGGAATTAAAATATGTTCTAAGTATCTACACAAATGTTGGTCCTTGAGTTCAGTAATATAACTTTTTAAACCCACATTCTTTTGACATTACTTAATAATCATTATTTCAAAAAGCAATTTCTATTGATATGTCCATAATCATAATAAAAATAACATCTCGCTTGATGGGATTCAAATTGTTATCACTATATGAGAAAGACATATACAAATATGACAACTATGTATTTTTTTTAAAGATCTTTTTTGCATGTTTTGGTGTATGGGAGCTGTCTTTTTAGACATATAGGGGACAATAAGCTCTTTTAATGTGATAGTGAGGCCTAATAAATGAATTAGCATCTAACATGTTCTTTTGATGAAATTATGTCCCATATTGATTGTGAACACGTGCTGTTTGCTTGTATGATGACCTATGATGATTGTGAACTTGTCTCATATCATTTTTATGAAAAAGAGGCTTATATAAATAAGAAAGATGTTGTATGATCTTTTTATGTGAATTTGTATGAAAATGGGATTGAATATTATACCATTTACGTTTAAAATGTGAACCATATATGATATATAATTTGCCTTTGTTTAGGTCAACAAGGATGATAGATAAATATGTGATTTTTGTATGTAATATGCCCATATGATTATTTAGGCGTAGGTTCATCATATAATATTTATCCCTAAAAAAAGGTTTCTTTAATTTGAATGATGTTCTTCCAAAAGTAAAACTAATTCCATACTTATTACATTGACTCTTTTTGGCTCCAATTATTACATTGTCATTATTAACAATTTCCTTTTTTTGGTTAATTGATCGATCAATATATCAACCAACGTGATTGCAATTTTTCTTAAAACTCTTTATTTAAAAACTTCAAATCTCTTAATTAGTTTGGTTAACTAAAACACTCTTTTGATTGATCAATATAAATAACAAAAATTAAAACAATCTTCATTCTTTCATATTTCCTTAATCATATAACTTCCAAATCATTTTCCATTAGTCATATATAAAAATGAGGTAAAAGACATATAGCTTCCTTGTGATTTAAACCCTTTAATTTTTAAAATTATTGAGAAAATTCTTTTTAGTGTTTATTTTTATTAATAAATTTCTTCTCTTAGATTTCGGCTGAAAAATAACAATGAAACACACACGATATGAGTATCACATATAGACCAATCAAATGCTCTTTATATGACTATCCAACCCAAATCTTTAACTCAAATTAAACTAACTAAATACAACATAAACTGATAGTTTCTTATAATTATCTTAAATTATTAATCTAAGTTGAGTTTAATTGGTTTAAATCAAGTTTAAAAATTGAGTCGTATTACTATATTAGTAATATTTGATTAGTTCATGTTTAATGTTTATACTATGGATATTTCATTGTCATTTTTAATCGAAGTTTAAAAGAAGTTGTTCTCTTTTTTTGAAAGATTGAAATTAAAATTTTAAAAAAAATTTAAAGATTAAAGATTTTTCTAAATTTTCTTAAACTGCAACAGAAGTATATATCTTTTATCTTATAAAAATTTTCAATTTAACCTTTTCTAAACCTGATAATCTCACCCTAACTCACTAAATGATCAAACAAAAAACCAAAGCTTTAATTATAATCTAACATCCATAATTCTAAAGAAATGCCACCCACAACATCAATTTATACATAGGCGTAAAAATAAAAATATTTTCAAGGTCTCGTGGTTCTACATTCTCTTATACTTAAATTGTTTAACTTACTATCCAATGACAAAATTTTCAGTAAGACTAAGATTCTTATTATCAACACAATTACTTGTTGGACATATATATTATCAAATTTAAAATTTTATTCAAAATTATATTTATTCAAATGATTACCATCAAAGCTTACAATACTGATATGATTTGTAACTCTTTCAAAATATATGTATGATGATGACTTGACGTCAAATATACACTATATTCATAATCTTAAAATATATGTTGGATATAACATTATTCTGCATTAGATCTTGATGTGTCCAAAATGAGAACCAAATATTGAATATTAATAGTATGTGAAAGGACTTAAATTATAAGAATTCAAATAAAAGATAAAATATAAATTAAAACCATATACAAATTAAAAATATATTTATAGTAAAAATATTGAATACAAAAATGAAATTTAAATTTATTTCTTAAATCAAATGCATTTTCACTAAATTTGACATATCTTTTATTAATTTATGAGAAAATGACCTTATTTGATTTAATTTTAAATATAAATAATAAGCTAATTTAGAATTTTTTAGATAAATAATTTTTGATTTTGTAATGATTAATTGTCCTCAAGAGTTAAGGTCAATATTAATTTAAACACAATAGCTAGCATAGACAATTACGGATCAATCCTATGAAGACGATAAGTACTAATAGTTACCTTTTTTCTAATATCTAGCCTAAGAATTGGATTTTTGGTTTTCTAATTAAAATAAAGCCAAATGAATAATCTAAATTAAGATTAAACAACTCTAAATTTAAGATAGTAAAATACAAAGAAAATTTAATATCAAATAGTAATGTCTAGGTAACAAATCCCCCTAAGAATCTTCGAATTATGAACCTTTTATTATGCAATCATATTATAGATTATTGGATGTGAAAATTCCTATCTTATGTTAATAACTCTCGAGACTACTAACGACTAATCCATAAGTTGATTAATATAAATCTTTCTAGTTAAAACCCCTAGAATTGCATTGTTGATTTATGAATCATGTTATTAGGTTTGACCTTAATCTAGAGCATTTATGTTGGTCTATCTTTAGGTTTGCATGCAATTCCTTTTAATTATAGTAGATCTACTCATATAAGAGAATTTCTCAATCTCAACCATATGAAATTAAATTATGCATTAATATTCTACATATATTAGAACAAGAACAAAATGCATAATTGAATTACAATAATCAATCAATTATAATTGCTTTGAATAAAAGATCAAAACCTATTGTTATCACAAATTGGCGTTCATAGCACCTAGACACTAAACACATTTAGTTACTCATGGAAAACAAAATCAATAACAAATATGTAGCAAAACTAATAGAAAACAAATAGTTCATAATTCTAAATCTTTCTTTCTCTTTTATTAACTATTCTTGCAAATTTGAATTGGATGTAGCCTTCTATCAGATATCTTTTAGCCTTTTGTTTTCCTAATCTCTTGTTCAAAATTATCACCCCTCTAGATTGTTATGTATCAAGACTATTTAGTAATTCGGCTCTCTTCAATTTACCTATGCTCATGTTCTTTTATAGAAAATTTTAGGATTTTAATGGTAGATACACGAGCATATAAGAGATTGTGTATATTAAAAAACACTTAAATTGTGACTTTATATGTTCATAGAGACTTACATAGCCATGTATCTCTAATTTGCTTCGAAACTTTGCTTTATGCCACAAATTCATCCAAATTTGTCTCCTTTTAGTCCATGAAGGTAATTATAACCTATAAATACACATAGAGCAAATTAAGTACTAAATATATACCAAACTATAAAATACCAAGTAAAATATGTTAATATTGTTGTGTACGTATAGCCAAATATGCATTTATCAATGATCATAATTAATATATTCTTAAATATTCTTATTTGATCCTTATTACTATATAGGTTAATATTTCAATATGATTCTTATTAGTTTCATCTAATAAATGTAAAATATTATATTTTTATTTGTTACTACATTTATTCGACAAGTTAACATAAATGATCAGTAATAATTGTTAAACATTTTTAATAGAAGTATCAGTTTATTCATTATTTTCAAAATCTACTACAATTTTTATTTAATTTCAGAACTTTCTGCGAGAATATAAATTTTAATTTGTATAATGTCTATAATTGTAATTCACATTTAGTATTATTTATTTCATACACAATTTATATATGATAATTGAAAAGAAAATAAATTCGTAATTGATATTTAAACCCTTAATTATGAAGCACTTGGTTTGTGAATTAACTTTTGACATGCATTTTTTGTGGTCGATGCATGGCGCAGTGCTTTAGGTGTAGTTTCTTAAAAACAATGTCAATATTGAGAGTGTACATAATAATTAGGAGAAACATTAAAACCTGTCTTTGATTGGCATATGACATTTAAAGCTAAAAGTTAGGGGTTCAAAGAGTCAAGATATTTAATGACTCGGATATTAATTCTATTCATTTAGTACTTGTGTTCCCATCTCTATGAAAAAGCCTTCTCAAGCAGACTTCAATCTAATGTTTTGAAATATGGACCAGACGTTGAACTGGAAGTATTACTGGTCACCGGTTCGACCCCAGTGGTCGAACCGGTATAACGTCATAATTACGCAATAATTATATTTAATTATATATAATATTAGTAATATTAAAAAAAAGAAAAATATATCAAATAATATAAATAAATAAAAATAAAAATTTGTTTGACCGGTTCAAATAATATAAATAAATATAAATAAAAAACATGATGTGTTTTAGAAAAAAAGCAAAAACATAAAAAAAAATTTCATTGAACCGGTTCGACCACCGGTTGGACCGGTCAATTGACCGATTCACACTGGTCTAATTAAAGACTAATTTTTAGGGGTCAATCGGACCGGATAGTCAACCGATCACCGGTCGAACCGGCCGGTTCGGTCCGGATTTCAAAACACAGTTCAATCCCTTAAGCGAAAAAAATAAAGAAGATAATTAATAAATGATGTAGCATAAGCTTATCTTCCCAATAAACATACAAAATTTGTTGGCAGAGGTTAAATACTCTGATATTTGCTTACCTATGGAGGAAGGACGTTCAGGTATTAACTAGATCAGAATCACAAATAAAATCTTACTAATTAAGCGTACATGGAGAATTTTATTGGATAAACAAGCACTTAGGATGAGATGGATTCTTTCTCATGATATAAAACATAAGAACTTCTAGAGTATCAAATTAAGCAGTAGTACTTCTTGGACATATATTCAAGATGACGCACTTAGTAAGGATTAAAATCAAGCATAAGATTGGGAATGGATCCAACATAAACTTTTGGTTTGATGATTGGAGCTATATGGGTCCTCTCTTTAATCTTTTATGGAATTTAATTCTTGATAATGCCTCCATCGATGAGGTCCTAAATAGTAATTAATTCAATCTCACTACTAGGGATTGGTTAAATATTTTGGCGATCTCCCCTACCCTTTTGGTTAAACTAATGAAGACTTAATTCTTTGGCTATGACATTCTTCAGGTTACTTTAGCAATAAATCTTGCAGGGGATCTTATACCCTAAGCTGAATTGGTACGCATCAATTTAGTTAATAAGACCATTCTTAGAACCTCATTTGTACTTTGGCTTGCTTGAGACCGAATACTGTTGACAGAATTAAAGGCAATCATAATATCCCCAACTGATGTGCATTATTTAATTGTGAGCCTAAGAATATCAATAATCTCTGCTTTCAATGTAACTTTTCTAGTTGCATTTGAAAAGAAAATTTGAGACTTTGCAACATTAGTTCTACTCTGGCTACATTAGAGACATAATATAAAAAAAGGGACTTTCTTGTACTCAATATTGCTTTAGGCAGCCTAGAATGTGCTCTGTGAAGGGGAAAGGAACTTGAAAAGTTTTCAACAAAAGGCCTCACAATAGCAGCATCAATTTTCTGAACTAAAGAACCTGCCTAATAAGTAATGGTCCACAAAATCTCAACAATATGTAGAGGCAACTAGCCATCAACTGGGGAATTCTTTGAACTTCCCCTAGGTCTTGACATAAAGAGGGTTCCTATAGCTGCAAAGTCGAACCTTTGTAAGTTTAGTATAGACAATGAAATTGGACATGTAAAGCACTGGAAACTCTATTATTTCATTCAGGAATTTGATTTCACAAATTTAATCTACTCTCTTCAACAAAGGGAATTTGGTGGGGAAGCAAGATTCCCATTGTCCTGACTTGGTAAAGAAGCATGTTCATGTCTCTAAAACATCAATTTACTCAGCTCAGTAAGGTATATCATGAGAAAAGTTAACTAATCCTTTAGTTTTTGCTTATAATTTAGTATAATTATCATTGCTATATCATGAGAAGAGTTAAACTAATCCCTTAGTTTTTGCTTATAATTTAGTATAATTATCATTCTTAATTCTTGTTTTTGCTTACTGTATAGCTTGATAGCTCTTTGCTATCATTTCACTGTAAACTTCTAATTACCTTTATTTAATTCAATTTTTAATTTCTCAAGAAAAAGTATTCAAAACAAAAACTTTTGGGTTAATTTTAGGGCTTATGTTTAGGCATTAGGCATATTCACATTAAAGATATAGACCCAATTTAATTTCAAGTCATCAATTGGGAATGCACTAATTCAAATCAAAATCCGTCAGTGTTTCCTAACTCATACATTTTATATAAAAGCGATAATCTTAATTAACTAGAGTTTACGATAAAAAAATGAAACAGACAATTATGAATAAACAAATAATTAGCATCATGAAAAGTTAACAAAATGGTCTTAAAGCCCAATGATTACATTAATTTATTTTTATATCAATGATCTTCTTCACTTACATCAATAGTGGGTCCCAGATGTTTAGGATTTTAAGTTCTAATTTTATTGAGTTTCATTGGAAATACTTAAAAAACTAATTGAGATAAATATAACATTATGAATAATAAAGAAAGAAAGTTTTATTTGATTATTGTTATATTTACGTTGCTCCTACTACTTGAGCAAAGTTTTGGGAATGGCTTCATGAACTCAACCTAGTAAATTAAGGCACTAGAAAATCCTCTCTCTCTTAAATTCGAAACTATTTAAGAAGAAAATAGGAAACTAAAACATAAAAGAGCAACATCAGTCACATATGAACTATGAAGTTTATCCAAGAAGGGTTAATTTTTGGTTTTAGGATATATATAATAACTAGTTCTACTTGTCGTTCTAAATTCAATCTTCTCTCTTCTTGACCCAGTTTTAGTTTGGTATACGACAATGTCTTCCTCCATTAATAGAAACTCAACATCGTATAAGGGAATATTATAGGATTAATAAACCCTCATGTTACTTACCCTCATACTCTCCCCTCTTTCTAGTTGTGTCATAGTTGGGTTTGTCGTTTATGGCAATCTCCAGCTTTAAGCTTCACCTTTATTCCGTGTATCTTCTTCATTTATTCCTTAACACTTTGGCTTTTCAGTTTACATTCCCTATTCATTATTTCTTGGAGCCCCTCCCCTTCTCATTACCTATTCATTGATCTTGGAGCTCCTCCGGTGAGGCTCACTCCGTTACTTTTTTAATCTTTATCTTTCCTTCCCTTTTCCCACCTCTAAAACATTATTGTTCTTCGAAACTTCCTTCAAAAATTTATAAACTTCCAACTTCCAGTTTTCTGTTTTGAGTTATGGAAGTCAAAGTTAAAAACTTAAGTCGTAAATTTCATGATATAATGACTTTTCAGTAGGGTAGCTGGTACCAACCTCTTAGATGCTCAACCCCTTGGTCAGTTAACCATCACATAAGCCTACTCCCTTTAAACCTCATCCAACTAGGAAACATACTATGGGGAACTATTTTGATTTTACATTAGATTATTATCCTCGTATCCAAGAGATATGCTTTTGATTGCAATGTAATTGTTGATGTGATTGTTATTAATATTACTTAAGAAATTAATTTTAAGACAACTTGACTCTAATTTTATGTTAATTTGATTCAATAGGATATGAAGATGTACAGTATAAATTAATGGACAAGCTGCAATTGACGATGGATTGATGTCCTAAAATTTATAATTTTGATTATGATTTGCTTAAAGACAAGCAAAAGTTTAAGTGTGAGGATGTTTGATAGATGGACATTTGATTGTATTGTTACACCCATATTTGATGTATTTTTAATTGAGCGGGAGATCGGATGAAAGACGGTCAAGGCATCAGTCCGACTTTTGCATATTTTTGTAATATGTATAATT
>JANSVB020000437.1:2131255-2142679 GCA_025504935.2 Erythroxylum haughtii | reverse complement strand
TTTGTTGATAAGAGGGTTCATGAGTTGGAAGTTGACTGGTGGAAGGTTCGCTAGTAATGAGAGAATCGTTACGTTGACGAGTAATTGTTTGTTCAAGTATCGATGAACTGGAACTTCTCTTTTTTGCAGCTCGACTTTCTCGACGTCGGCGTAACAATTCTTGTTTTTTATCATTTGCCATTTCAGCATATTTTTGACGTCTTTTAACATTTCTATCCATATTTAAATACCTGATCGATCGGCATAATATGAACATGTTTGATCTATCCATTGATGATGTTTGATAATAACATTTGTTAAATATATATACAGAGACACACACACACATACGCAGACACACACACACACATACATATATATATATGGAATATAATTTAATATATATTATAAATCATGTCAGAGTAGACACGGTAAAAAAAACAAGATTTGTTTATGAAATAAATTTAATAAAGACTCGATAATGAAGCGGTAACATTTTGATACGCAATTAAGTAAAGGAAAAAATGTAATAAGTACACAACAGATGAAAACGGTAAGCAAAATATTTTAAGAAGTATCTAACAAACTATATCTAAAACAAATATAATTATTAAGCATTTAAATAATTATACCATAATATTATACAATATGTTTATTTAAGATAACTGTACATACCTTAGTAGTCGAAGAATGCAGCAGAGAATAAGCAGCGAACCTTAAAAAAAAGGTGTATAAATGCAGTCAGAATAATAGGATAAGGAAAAAAATTAATCAAAAAACGGAAACGATATTTAAAGAATTTAAAATGAAGCGGATTATTGTATCAATTAAAAAAGTAATCATTGAATGACGTTTAAATTTGATAGTTTTTTATTAGAGTTTGAACAACTGTATTTATTGGCTGTATTTATTGCTTGTGTAGTTTAGGTGAAGTGCTGAAGAAAGGATATTACGTCACAATAAACAAAATTGGTAAAAACGTAATAAGCAGAAGGTAAGGAAACCATTTTATTGAAATGAAAAATTTTAAAAATTGAAAGTAAAAAGTGATGGACAAAAGAATGCCTCATTAATATGAACGGTTGTTCTTTGTTTCTTCAAATAGAAGATGCAACTTTGATAGTTTTTGTCTTTTTGAAACGGAGATTTTGGTCTATTCAGGTTAAACAACAAGAACGTAAAAGAAGAGGACAGTTGAGAGAAGTAAAGTTTGGGGAGAGATTGTTTCAGCGGTTACAGTAGATATGTTTTGAGTGTTAAGTCACACGAGATAAGGTCAAAGGTTAAAATATAAAGGTATCAGTGGAGGGTGTGGGAGGACTAGTTTCTATGTAAGTTATTTTAATCACGAAGAAATGGCCGTAGCATCATTTGGCTTGTATTAAATGATGGCTGTTACGGGGGGTGCAAAAAAAGACAAGCAATCATAGTGATCTCTGAATGTGTAGAGAAGAGAAAGACACAAAAATATTGGGTTTTGCTTTGTACTGAACGATGACTGCTACATTAAATAAGTGTGCACAAAAAAGTAAGCAATCATAGTACTTTGTAAACGTGGAGAGACGGGAAAGACACGTAAATATTGGGTTTTCAAGATTAATCTGGGTTGCATTAAATGATGACTGTTGCATTAAATAGGGCCGTCAAAAAAAGCAAGCAATCATAGTAATTTCTTAATGTGTACAGAAGTGAAAATTATTATAGAAGCTCAACCTGTGAGGAGTAGCAGCTGTATAATGATTAGAAATGGTGAGGAAGAAGTTGTATCATTTTTTAGGTTTTTTATGCTGGGAGTGTTAAGCTGCAGAAGTTAATTTAAGCAGTAAAAATGGTACGGAATCTTAAATCCAATTTTTTTATTATAATAATTGTAAACCGATGTTTGGCGCATAGATTTTGAGGGTTTCCGTGTCTTTCCTTCGAAGTAAAAAAGACACATCATTGGTTGAGTTCATTAAATATAACGTGACAAATAAGAAATTTTGGTGGTCTCCAGAAATCTATAATCAATGAATAGATGTAAATGGAGCAGACAAGAAATATGTACAACAGTACCAAATTCAATCCTGTAAAATATTTTTTTTTGAAAGATATAACATATTTTTTTATATCATATGAACTCAAGCAATACATTAATTCAAAATTATAAAACATCATAATAATTTAATATTAGAATCATAACTACATATAATCATGCTGAAAATTTTTTTGGTAAGGGTAAAGAAAACTAAGACAAAGTGCAAAGACAAAAGTAAGACGAAACGCAGAAGCAAAAATAAGAGGAAGCGTTGAGACAAACGTAAAATGAACTCGAAAGATACAAATATATCAGGTTCTACTTATCTTTGCTTAATATAAAAGAAAGGTAAAGATTTTAGGTTAATTGGTTACTGCCATGCTAGTCATGCCGCCGAGTATATGTGAGCCGCAAGTTGCTGCTCAGAGACGTCGCGGATCAGGTACCAGTTACAAGTCAGTGGAAGATTGGAAGTCTACAGTTTGTTCAGACAAACTATCAATAGGTAGACATCTTGACTAAGTTATTGAGTAAAGAAAGATTCAGAGAAATAAGATGAAACCTCAACATGGTTATCCTGAATGCTCAACAGTAACTACATATACTCATGACTGCTACATTAATAATAGCAGAAAAATTCATAATGATAATATTAAAATTAATAAAAGTAGAAATTACAACAACAAAAAATTAAAATTTATATAATTAAATTAGTCAAAATAATAAAGATAATAATAATAAGATAAATGTTAACTGTAAAATTTTGATTATGAATATATAAATATTACTGATCTGTACTAATTAATGTTAACTCAAAATAAGCTCATGATCAATAATCTTGATAAAAATCATATAATAATAAAATTAGAAAGTGACGAACCATTTCGGTAAGGTTGAAGAAAATGAGACGAAGTAGAGAAAGAGAAGTTAAACTAAGACAAAGCAGAAGTCAAACTAAGAGGAAGGGCGAAAACAAAAGTAAGACGAACTGCAGAGACAAAAATAAGACGAAGCGGGGAAGGAAAAAAACAAAGCCGAGAGACAAAAGTAAGACGAAATAAAGAGACAAAAATAAGACGAAGCACAGAAGGAAAAATAAGACGAAATCTAATAACATTTAACGATAATAGTAACGATAGTGACAGCTGGTAATTTCTATGATAAGAAAGTTTTGGAGGGAAAGTCTCTCAAAGCCTCGAGAATACCACCTACTCTACAAATCTCTTCACATTCGCTGACATCGACTTTTCAAGAAGTCTCAACAAAAACTTTTCATTACTTTGTCTACATATCAAATATCAAACCTTCCCTTGCTCTCACTGTCAACTTTAGAAATTAGCTTCACCTCTTTCAGAAAAATGTTTGCGCATTAACTTATTTGTTAACCACAGAAAGAAATGCAGGAATCGATGACTAGTGGAAGATTGGTTAATTTCGAGCCCTTGTAGAAGAACCAGTTGGATATAGAACCAGAAATTGTAGCAGTCAGATGGAAGAAGTTCTTTGAGATAAATGAGCCAGTCTACACGAACGAGGTATACGATTTCTGGAAGAACGTTGAGATAGTTGAAAATACTCTAGTGTCGGCTGTGGACAGATTGTCGATCATCGTGACGCCAGAGGCAATCGAGAAGGCTACTAAATGTGCTTGTGCAGGAGTAAAGCTTGCTCACAAGGCTAAATGGATGACTCAAGTTAAGGTCAATGAGATTGAGATTAACCGTCAATTATATGGAAATAATAACCCAAAGGAGAAGAAGGCATCAAATCTTGTGCCGGAGGGTAGGGTTCTACACTTACTTCTTTGTCATTATGTTTTGCAAAGAACAGGATTGAGAAATATGGTGACGACGTTAGATGAGCAATGTTTATATCATCTACTCAATCGCCACTCCATAGATCTCCCATATCTTATCTTCCATTATATCATAAAGTCGAAGAAAAACTGGACCGGCTTAGCATATGGGATGATGCTGACAAGAATCTTCAAAGATTCTGGAGTTTACTTGCAGAGAGGGAACATGATGAAGATACCTATTAAAAGCACCATCAATGCTTCAAGTATTAACAGAATGTGCTTGAAGAATCTGGAAACGGAAGAAACAGATTCTAGCCAGCTAACAAAGACAGAGACCCAAACGACATTGAAGAGAAAGGGGGAAGCACTCCTTTGGGAGAAATCCAAGCAGGCAAAAAGGTCACCTAGGGCACGATTCGTATGTCAACAAGGGCAAAAGAAAAGAAAAGACTTAAGTGAGGGTGAAGATTGTGGGACGGAAGCAGCAGAGGCTGGAATCTCAGAAGGCGAGACTGAAAAGAGGTTGCAAATTAAGAAGAAGAAAATTCAACCTCAAAAACAGACTCCTGGACTGACTGGAAAGAAAAAGAAGGAGAAAAGAAGCCAGAAGAAGAGCACTCCTTCTATTGTTAAAAAGAAGAAAAGGGCAGTTGAACAAAGTCAAGCAGAGGTAAATCTTTCCCAACCACTGAGAAAATACGATTTAAAAATCAAAACTATTGAAGAAGTTGAACCTTTGAGGAGTAGCAGCTCTCTAATGATCAGAGAAACCTGAAAAAGTCTAGTCAAGGTACAATTTGAAGCAATCTTGGTAGATAGTAGCACAATGCATCTGCTGAATGATGATGAGATAAGTATGTATCGTTTTCTGAGTGATGAAGCAACAAAACCATACCCCACACAGATGACAAGGCAGAAGTATACTGTTTTTCCAATCACAAAGAGAACTGTGATCAAGGTTGTGCCTGACTTTCAACCAAATCCTTACATTGTTCGCAATGATGAAAAGGGAAAGAAGAAAATGTACCCTGAAGGGATGAGGGGTGATTTGACGGAAGATGAGGTTACAGATGAAGTCAGAAACATAGATGAGGCATGCTTTGGAGTTCAGAAGAGAGGAACGTATGCCTCCCATTACATTTCAAAGGCATCAGGAAGTAATTGTGGTCGTGGAACCATCAAGGAAACTTGTCAGGTAGTTGGCAGAATTACAGAAGGGCAGTACAGATCTATGAGAATTGGAGATGTTACTTTGAACATAGAGACTCTTCTGCACTTAATTATGCACATTAGACCATTGAGTTCTGTGTCTTCTTTCGGAGAAGTACTGCACCTTTTTGGAAGGCAAGTTCCAAGACTACCCAGACCTGATGACCTTGATCTTCCGGAACCAAACATATCTTCCAAACCTCCCACCTTTGTAATCACTGGACCAGATGTCATATCTTCATATGCATATACCACTACTATCACTATTGAAGCACCGCAACAAAAGGATGATGATAAGGTTGATGATCTAAATCCTTCAGTGAGTGACTTGTATAAGGAAGTGCAGTCTATGCGAGAAGACCTGAAGTCATACTTCACGGAAATCAAAGATATGTTATATGAAGTTATGAAACATCGTGGGTCATGATTTTTATGATCAATACGAAATAGGGGAGAGAAGCAAAAATCAAAAAGATAGGGGGGAAAGCATAGAAAGGAAAGAAATAACAATGGAAGAGAAGAAAAGGAGAAGAAGATCTAGCTTTGTGAACTGCTCCCGCTGCGAACTTTTCTGATATATGTAGAGAATTGGCAAGGAATTTTATTTTCAAATTAATTTTTTTAAAAATTGTATATAGTATTAATAAAACGTTATTTCGAAAAACTATGATTATTTGTTATCATCAAAAAGGGAGAGATTCTACAGCAAAAATAAGACGATGAATGAATTTAATGGAAATCAGATAACAATAATATCCAAAAGCGATGAACCATTTCGGCAAAGCCGAAGAAAACTAAGACAAAAGCCAAAGTGAGACAGAAATGAATCTAGAAAAGGACAAAAGAAAGACGAAGTGGGGACTAAGACGAAGTGGGGACTAAGACGAAGCGCTTGAATGCAGAATAGCGTTGCTCCTATTAAGATAATTATAATATCAATAAAAACCATATCACGCTATATAATATTAATCTTTTATTATGTAACATATTATTTACATGTTTACTGGTTACTTGCGCAGTACAAATATAGCTTAATCTATAAGCTTTTTAATTTGTTTTTTATTAATAATTAAGAAGCAAAAATAGTGCACAGACAAAAGTAAGACGAAGCAAAAACTAAGAAGGACAAAAGTAAGACGAAGGGAAAGCTAAGAAGTGGAAAGTAAGACGAAGTGGTTGCATCTAGAAAAACATTTCTTTTATTAAGATAACAAACGTAAGACGATGGGAAAACTAAAACGAACGGGAAATTTCTGATTTAGCTGTTGTGCAACTTAATTAATTAATTGATATGATAATTAGCTTAACATAAGATAGGCCATTTAAATATACTGAATTAATTAATCATTTCATGGACATGTAAAAATAGTGCACAGACAAAAGTAAGACGAAGCAAATGCTAAGAAGGACAAAAGTAAGAGGAAGGGAAAGCTAAAAAGTGGAAATTAACACGAAGCGGTTGCATGTATAGCTGTTGTGCAACTTAATTAATTAATTAATATGATAATTAGCTTAACATAAGATAGGCCATTTAAATATACCGAATTAATTAATCATTTCATTGACATGTAAAAATAGTGTATAGCCAAAAGTAAGACGAAGCAAAAGCTAAGAAGGACAAAAGTAAGACGGAGGGAAAGCTAAGAAGTGGAAGCTAAGATGAAGTGGTTGCATGTATAGCTGTTGTGCAACTTAATTAACTAATTGATCTGATAATTAGCTTAACATAAGATACGCCATTTAAATACACTGAATGATTAACTAAGACAAACAAAAAAAAGACGAAGGGAAATCTAAGAAGTGGAAACTAAAACGAAGCGGTTGGATGTATAGCTGTTGTGCAACTCAATTAATTAATTGATATGATAATTAGCTTACCATAAGATACACCATTTAAATACACCAAATTAATTAATCATTTCATGGACATGTAAAAATAGTGTACAGACAAAAGTAAGACGAAGCAAAAGCTAAAAAGGACATAAGTAAGACGAAGGGAAAGTTAAGAAGTGGGAACTAAGACGAAGCGGTTGCATGTAGAAAAACGTTTCTTTTATTAAGATAACAAACGTAAGACGATGGGAAAACTAAAACGAACGGGAAACTTCTGATTTAGCTGTTGTGCAATTAATTAATTAATTAATATGATAATAAACTTAACAAAAGATAGGCCATTTAAATATATCGAATTAATTAATCATTTCATTGACATATAAAAATAGTGTACAGACAAAAGTAAGACGAAGAAAAAGCTAAGAAGGACAAAAGTAAGACGAAGGAAAAGCTAAGAAGTGGAAACTAAGACGAAGCGGTTGCATGTAGAAAAACGTTTCTTTTACTAAGATAACAAACGTAAGACGATGGGAAAACTAAGACGAACGGGAAACTTCTGATTTAGCTGTTGTGCAACTTAATTAAGTAATTGATATGATAATTACCTTAACATAAGATACGCCATTTAAATATAATTTTACTGTGTGTACAGATGGCCTAGGACTTTGTTGAACACAAATGCTTGGAGTATCTCTTTCCGCTTTGGTAAGTTTTGGTTTTTCCTTTTGTGATAAGTTATCCTTCTTTTTTCCTTTTTTTGTGTTGTTAAGTCCTCGTTTCTCTGCAGGTAGTGTAGTTTCTCTCCGGCAGGACAAAAAGTAAGACGAAGCAAAAGCTAAGAAGGACAAAAGTAACACGAAGGGAAAGCTTAGAATTGGGAAATAAGACGAAGCGGTTGCGTGTAGAAAACGTTTCTTTTATCAAGATAACAAACGAAAGACGATGGGAAAACTAAGACGAACGGGAAACTTCTGATTTAGCTATTATGCAACTTAATTAATTAATTGATATGATAATTAGCTTAACATAAGATAGGCCATTTAAATATACCGAATTCATTAATCATTTCATTGACATGTAAAAATAGTGTACAACCAAAAGTAAGACGAAGCAAAAGCTAAGAAGGACAAAAAAAAGACGAAGGGAAAGCTAGGAAGTGGAAACTAAGATGAAGCGGTTGCATATATAGCTGTTGTGCAACTTAATTAATTAATTGATATGATAATTAGCTTAACATAAGATACGCCATTTAAATATACCGAATTAATTAATCATTTCACGGACATGTAAAAATAGTGTACAGACAAAAGTAAGACGAAGCAAAAGCTAAAAAGGACAAAAGTAAGACGAAGGGAAAACTAAGAAGTGGGAACTAAGACGAAGCAGTTGCATGTCGAAAAACGTTTCTTTTATTAAGATAACAAATGTAAGACAATGGAAAAACTAAGACGAACAGGAAACTTCTGATGTAGTTGTTATGCAACCTAATTAATTAATTGATATGATAATTAGCTTAAAATAAGATAGGCCATTTCAATATACCGAATTAATTAATCATTTCATTGACATGTAAAAATAGTTTATAGCCAAAAGTAAGACGAAGCAAAAGCTAAGGACAAAAGTAAAATGACGGGAAAGGTAAGAAGTGGAAACTAAGACGAAGTGGTTGCATGTAGAAAAATGTTTCTTTTATTAAGATCACAAACGTAAGACGATGCGAAAACTAAGACGAAGTGGACATTAAGACGAAGTGGGAACTAAGACGAAGCGCTTGAATGCAGAATAGCGTTGCTTCTATTAAGATAATTATAATATCAATAAAAACCATATTACGCTATATAATATTAATCTTTTATTATCTAACATATTATTTACATGTCTACTGGTTACTTGTGCAGTATAAAGATAGCTTAATCTATAAGCTTTTTAATTTGTTTTTTATTAATAATTATCATGTTTCCTGAATAATAATAAATGTAATGAATAAATCATAATAATATAAATGGATCTAATTGATTATATTATTATATAATTTCAATATATAAATTACAATGGAAAATATAAAAATATATAAAGCAAGAATAAAAACTTTGTAAAGAAATAATAAAAATTTGACTAATGAAATTATGAACAAATATTTCAATTGTATAATAAGCAGGCGAAAAGGCATAAATAGAAAGTAAGACGAAGGAAAAGCAGACGGAAGCGCAAAACTAAAAAGCAGAAGAAGGAAAATGTTGCGCACCATTTTGGTAAGGTTGAAGAAAGCAAAATGAGACGAAGCGGTGAAACCCAAAGTGAGTCGCAAGCAGAAGTGAAACTAAGCAAACAAAAGTAAGACGAAATGCAAAGACAAAAGACAGACGAACAGGAGAAGAAAAAATAGTGCACAGACAAAAGTAAGATGAAGCAAAAACTAAGAAGGACAAAAGTAAGATGAAGGGAAAGCTAAGAAGTGGAAAGTAAGACGAAGCGGTTGCATCCAGAAAAACGTTTCTTTTATCAAGATAACAAACGTAAGACGATGGGAAAACTAAGACGAACGGGAAATTTCTGATTTAGCTGTTGTGCAAGTTAATTAATTAATTGATATGATAATTAGCTTAACATAAGATAGGCCATTTAAACAAACATAATAATTAATCGTTTCATGGACATGTAAAAATAGTGTACAGACAAGAGTCAGACGAAGCAAAAGCTAAGAAGGGCAAAAGTAAGACGAAGGGAAGGCTAAGAAGTGGAAACTAAGACGAAGCGTTTACATGTAGAAAAACGTTTCTTTTATTAAGATAACAAACGTAAGACGATGCGAAAACTAAGACGAACTTGACATTTCTATGAAGCTTATTATGACAAATCCTCAACATAACCCTTATGCTAGGTTCTTTCGAAGTCTTAAACATATTCCATCGCTTGAAAATAACGAAATTATTTTCAGATGTTTTCGTGGTCTTGATCAACGCGTATATATCCTGATATCCAAGTACACACTCACTCAGGTTTGAGTTACAGAATTCAATCGCTTCAATGTCGTGTTTGGATCAATGAGATCTGTACACAGAATAAAACCTGCACGAAAGGAGAAGTTAAAGACTACGATTTGATCGTTGGAATTGGAAAGAGATGATGTGGTGGCACAAAATCTTTCGTCTTTCCTTGCCGCCAAGCTACAATTTCTATGAAGAATTTTGGTCGAGGTGAGATGATCAAATCGTAGTCTTTAACAATTGTGTAAGTAGAACTTTCCCGAAAGGCTTATTCCTTAGCCGATGCAAGAATCTAACAGGTAGCAATTGAGTTAACCGTGATGCTTTTGTCCCCGCGCTTCGGCTGATTTTTCTTTTCCTGCTTCATCTTATTTTTGCTTCTCCGGTTCGTGTTACTTTTGTTCTGCACTTCCTATCTAAAATGAATTGACTCATCCTTATCCCAACAAACCATTCCGAAACGAACCGCCATCCCCTTGATGTCATTTCCAAGTCACATTAAATTTCGTTTATAAATTGCAGTAACTTCTTTCACAAGGAAATTTGGAGAGAAAAATTTTCATTGTCTTGAGAACTTCACGTATTCTAGAACATACTTGATATCCCCTGACATCGACCTTTGAAGTGTCCTTAACAGAACTTTTCAATACTCTGCTCTCTCAACCTCAATAACCAACTTTACCTTCTGAAGAAATATGTGCGATCAGTTCACTAACAACAGAAGAAGCAATGGAGCTAGCAATGATTTATAGAAGAATTGTTGATTTTGAGTCCTTCAGGAAGGAGGACGTGGACATTGAACCAGAAATAGTTGCAGCCGAATGTAGAAAGTTCTTTCAAGTTCGAGAGACTGTATATCTCAATGAAGTCTATGACTTCTGGAAGAATATGAAAATGGTAGATAATACCATTGTATCTACAGTAGATAGACTGTCCATCATAGTGACAATGGAGTCTATTGGAAAGGCCACTGAGTGTCCATCCGCTGGAGAGAAGCTTACACGCAAACCTGGATGGATGACGAAGTTCAGTGTGAATGAAAAGGAAGTTAATCAACAGTTGTATGGAGACAACGATTCGAGAGAAAAGAACACCTCAAGTCTGGTGCTGAAGGCTAAGATCTTACATTCAATCCTTTTTCACTGCATTCTACCAAGAACAGGTTCAACGCATTTGGTGACAAAGTTGGATGAACAATGCTTGTTCTATCTACTGAATCGCCAACCCGTTGATTTACCATTAATCCTTATTTTTCAGTATATGGTCAAGGCGAAGAAAGATTTGACTAGTTACCCATATGGAATGATGTTGACGAAGATATTCAGACATTCTGGAGTTCTTCTGGATAATGGAATCAGAAGGAAGTGGAATGTCAAGAGCTTTATCAATTCCGCAACAATTGGGAAAATGGGTTTAACGAATTTGGACAGAGAAAAAGCAGATTTTGAGATAACAGCAAGGACTAAGGGGGAGCGTGCCAAGAAGAGGAAGGATGATGATTGACCTACCTCATCAAGTAACTTACGAGAGGAGATAGTTCAAATAAGACAAGACATCAAGTCACTCGGGAAAGAAGTCAAGGAGATGAAGGAAACGATGAG
>JANSVB020000437.1:2101661-2113274 GCA_025504935.2 Erythroxylum haughtii | reverse complement strand
AATAAAAACTTAGAACTTCATTCAATCAAATACCTGCCCAAATCATATGGATCTTAATCCTCATTTGGTACAAAATTCTCGTTATTAAGAGTAGCTTTATTATCACCATCATTCAAATTCATTGCACCAAATAACATATCAATATTTTTACATCTAATATTATATTCCAAGTTACTCTCATCTATCAAATCTGATTCCTCGTAACTCATTCTTGTCTTCTCATAACTATCATCCATAACCCTCACCAAAGGCTTAAAAAATCAGATAACGAATTGACATTGGGACCATCTTCAATTTAATTCTAGCAACTTCCAATCTGACATTAGATGCAACTCATTATCCTAACATCTTAAGATGTAACTCACTTATCACTTGTAAGCATTTATCTCAACTCTTTCTTCATCATAATAAAACACTAAAGTGATAACAAATTAGTTGTAAATCTTGTAACAATAGGATGACACAAATTCCTACCATTGGTGAAATCATTTCTCTTTAAATTCAAAACCCATGCTTGATTGTAGATGAACTTAGTCAAATTTTTTG
The DNA here is from genome assembly GCA_025504935.2 of Erythroxylum haughtii. Lineage (NCBI taxonomy): Eukaryota > Viridiplantae > Streptophyta > Magnoliopsida > Malpighiales > Erythroxylaceae > Erythroxylum > Erythroxylum haughtii. The sequence continues at coordinate 2,112,728 of JANSVB020000437.1, read as the reverse complement.
CTTTTTACATAGTCTCATCAATAATAGGAAAATACCTAGCATCTCCTATATTTTTCAATATCAGGTTAACACAGTGTTCAGCACAAGGAGTTCAATAAGATGAGACTATTTCTAGATCCTATATTTTGCAATCTTTTTCTAGATGCTTTATAAGCAGAATTTGTAACACCCCAATATACACCCTAGAAGTAGTGTAGCATGTCTAGGGTGTATTAAGAATTGAACACAATGAATTAAGTACAACTAAGTATAGTATGAGATATAATGGTACTTAATATAAAAGATAAGTGTAAATGGATAATTTGTTCACTTCGACACGGACATACATACATAAATGTGAAATATGTATGGAAATTTTTGATATGTTTGCTTGGATTTATTAATGTGATGTGAGACAAATTGATAAAATAAGTATTTTATAAGTAAATGTGATGTTTTTGGTTAAATTGGATGTATTTTGTGTTACTTTTGCATGATAAGGCCGAAATTAGTTGATTTAGGATGTGTACCTCGCTGAATGGATAGGTTCCACTAAACAGAATTCTATAATTTGACTATATCTTGCTTGTAGACCTCCAATTGGAGATGAAAATAGAGACATAGTTATAAAACTTTGATGAAGGGGTTGAAATCTGATTCTGCCTCTAAGAGTTTTGAATTATGGTTTGAAGTTGAGTTCTGGCTATTGTCTTTGTTTTTGAATAGCCTATAGTTTTTTGGGGTATAACTCCTGATATAATTAACCAAATTGCATGAAATTTATGCCATTAGAAACTTAAGATATAGGGGAATGAAATAAATTGATAAGATTATAGGCCAATGTGCGAATTAAAGGAAGAAGAAGGAACAATATGCAATTTTCCTAAAGTCAACTCATAGACTAATAAGATTAAAGCATATGTGTCCCATAGAATTGTAACACATGGTTTTGTATGAATATTAAGGAACAAGTAGTGGCATGAATAGAGAAAGTGTCTGACGACTGTGACATTGTTTTTGTTTATGATTTTTATCAAATCTTATCCAAAACTTTTTTAATGTGTACGAAACTTTTCAAACACCTACATTGGAATATAAGACTGAGCATAATGCATTCCAAAGAAATTTTATATGTACACAAATGATTTATATGCATATTCATTACTCATATGTGTATAGTATGATTATACAAGTGTGATTTTGAAACCCTTCTAATGGTGGTAAGCCATGAATTTCATGTATGGATGAAATTATAAAATTTTATGACTTGAAATGTATATCATACGATTTTTTGATATATGAATTGTGACATTTGCAAATGGTTAAAGGAAATATTATAGTGCTTGCTCTATTGTCTTGGTTGAGTGTCTACAGTTCAATACCTTCAGGTATCCACAGTCTGATATCTTCAGATATATACAGCACCCGTTATCTACACCCAAAGAAAATGTGCAAGCTTAACATAAAAAAGAAACTTAACAATCATAACCAATAAGTGCAGCTTGACAACATGAATAATTGGTGTGGATGAGCATTTGTATTGATTGTAATGATGAATTGTAATGTTGTGCAATTATATTGATAATTTGTATTAATAAGCATTTAATATCAATATTTGGCTTATAAAGTGCATTTTTGGTATATATAGATAATATGTTGAAGCATGTTTGCATTATGTACTTTGCTTAAGTATGCTATAATTGTTTAAAAGAGCATTTGCATTTGTATTAATAATTTGTATCATTGAGTGTTGAATATCAATATTTGAGTTTTGAAGGTGAATTTATAGTATATAAGTTATGATATTTTTGAATGTTTGTGCTTAGTGGGTGACTGCTGTGAGTAGTCATTTAAAATAAGTATTTTTCCCAATAAGTTTTCAAGCTTAGCACAGGTGTTAATCCATGTAGGTCCAAGTCATAGGAGTGAGGTATGGGAAATATCTGTAAGGACCAAGGCTAAAAGATAAAAGAAAAGGTACTTTTAGAATGTATTTTTAGTTACAGATGATTGCACATGTTATTATATAGAAAGGAATTTTTATGTTTTTATTGGATTACCATGTAATTGTAAAGATGGATGACTACTGTTAAATGATAATGTTAAGCATTGCGCAGTTTTATAATGTTTATATGTATACCATTAAATAGAATTATATACCTTGAATACTTGTACAGGAATTTGGTTGATATGTGTGTGGATAGTTGTAGGTTTCGTATAGGGGGTGTGTCATAATTATTTTTAATAATGAATTGAACAATATTTTCTGACCCAAATTTAATCACAACTTCATTAAATATTTTAAATAGAGTATCAACATTCTTATTAAGGCCAAATTCATCAATGGACTTTAAAAACATTATCCCTTTGTAGAATAAACCAAAAAAATAATAACAGACTTATGTCTTCCATTTGTTCAACTATCGCATATAATTGAACACTTATAAGTAGCCCAAGTCATTCTTATTTCATCTAAATAAATTTTTATTTCATAAATAGAGCTACTATGAAGTTTACCTCTATATTCATCAATTGAAGGAGCCTTGTATCTTAGACTAAAAGATGTAATGACATCCATCATATGTTGATAATAATAAGAATGGGTAGCACTGAATGTTATTCCTGAATTATACCACTATCTAGTCATTGCCATGTCCACATTATGAACTGCTTCTCTAGATTGTGAGGCACTACGGATTTAAGGCTGAGCTCCAAGAGTTGCTTTTAGTGAAAAAAAAAATTAAACACCAATTTTCTTCTTTTCCTAATATCATGTGCAATATTTCCTTCTTGTTGGGTTCCCAACATCAACAAAAGAACTTCCACTACCAATTTCGTAATTCAATATTTTTCTTGTATATTTTTCATATTAATACTCTTCAAGTAAAGTTTTCGTTTGCCATTTGACATCGTGACTCACTTTCTTACAAGACTCCTCATCACCTCTAATCCTAACTAAATGCTTCTTTAATCTGGTGATTTCCTCATCTTTAAAATGCTAGTTACAATGCAAATAATATGGTTCTTCATTCCATAAATGAATCTAGCATGAGCCAAGCTGGATCGTTGAATCTTCCTATACCTAAAGTGACAAAATTATTAGGTCTACTTGAACTTTCCTCTATTTATCTGTAAAAATAAATGAAGACATATATTAAAATTAACTTAATATCATCTTTATCAAAATCAAGTTGTGTATAATAATAGCAAGAAGTAGAGTAACAACTGTTTCTTAACAATCATATGATATATACATGCAAGTGACCTTTATAAACTTATATAAATGATCTTAAGAAAATTTAATGATTAAGCACATTCTATCTAAAATATTATCATATTTCTTAATCCACACTTTAAATATATATATTGATTGTTGCTCTTTCACATTTATAATCTATTTTTTGTGATTACATAATTTAAATATAAGGTCACAACTCATAATTATAGCTTATGTATAATTATATAATTCTACCATAAAGTCACTATTATAATCATTTTGTATGATTACATAACTCACAACTATAACTTATTTTGTATAATTACATAATTTAAACATAAACTCATAAGTCATATCTATAACTCAATTTGTGTAATCACATAATTCAACTATAAATCATAACTATAGCTCAATTCAACTATAAATCATAATTATATCTCATTTTTTGTGATTATATGATTTAAACATAAACTCACATCTTAAACTTAATTTGCATAATCATATAATTCAACCTAAATTAACCAACTCATTTTGTATATTAAGATATCAATTATAATATATAACCTAATTTATAATAAATACCAACATGTGATTCAATATATCTCAAATTTCAAACAACAACACAAACTTCAATTTTGTATTGAATGATTGAATCCCCAATTTCTAGAATCCAAACATCATAAATGATGAAACACATCCAAAATTCCAAGTTTCAAATACTGTAATTCTATATAAAATCCTCAATCTCTTTCCACAATTCCAAAATTCTGATAAAACAAACTCATTTATATGTTATCCTCAATTTCTAAAATGCAATTTCCAAACATACATGTCACATTTCAATAGTTCATAACTATAAGTTGCTCACACACACATCAACTACTTAATTATGAATTAACTCATCACTCAACTTTGAGCAACACAACATAACACAAATCAGTAGTCAACACTTAGTATACTACACTGTGCACATTTCAAATTTTCAATTGTTTAAAGCTGAATCATAACGGCTTGAGACGATCGACAATTGAAACCTTGAGTTTTGAATAGGTGATAATGAGGTAGGACTGTGAGGTGACTACATAAGTGAGACAAGGTGACTGTGGAGGCGAGGCGAGGTAAGAGAGGCAACTGGCCAGGCAGTGAGAGTGAGAGCAAAAGTAGTTCAGGAGAAGGGATTGGATTGGTGAGGGCTCAAGTTACGATGGGAGATTAAATATTTAGTTTTTTCAAATTTTAATTTTAGTCCAACATTTTTAAAAAGATATCGAATGTTATTGACTAACAGTATAAAATTAATGGGTACTGTACCGTTTTCTAACTAGTATGGTAGGTACCATCCGGTATGGCATGGTACCCATGTCTCTTATCATATGAAAATACGATATGATGAGTATGAAAAATACGATTATATATATAAGGATAATGTGTTCAAAAATGTCTAATTTTTTAAATTTTGCTTAATTCAGTGTTCAAGCTTTTAAAATTTTTAATGGAGTGATCAATCTTTTAAAATATGAACAATTCAATTAAACATGTATTTTTGATAATGTAATATATTTATTAAATTCCACGTAAATGTCTATTTATTAATCACATCACACTACAACAAGGAAGGTATTTTGTGACTTTTGTTTTTGCTACGAGTTGAAAATCATAGCTAAAAGTAATCCTTTGGTGACGCTTTTAAAAATCGTCACAAAAAAGTAGGCTTTTGATGACGATTTTCATAATTTTCACCAAATGAGGACTATTTGGCAACGATCGTAAAAATTGTCACTAAAGGTGACGATTTTCATAATTTTCACCAAATGAGGACTATTTGGCAACTATTGTAAAAATTGTCACTAAATGGTTGTGACATTAGCGATGTTTTTTCAAAACATCGCAAAATGTGGACTCTTTAGTGATAAGTTTAGAAAATCGTAATAAAAAGGTACTGATTTGGTGCCAAAAGATGACTATGATTGACCATTTTGTGATGATTTTTTAAAAACCGTCACCTAGTATGGCCTTTCGCGCCGATTTTAACAATCATCATAGAAGATACCAATTTTAAAAACCGTCACCTATGACGCTTAAAATAAAAGGCCATAGAGCTTAAAACACTCATCTATCATTCTCTGCTCTTTCTTTCCTCTTCCTCCATGAAACCGAATGGGCTTAAAAAAGAACCATATAGCAAAGAACACCCATGTCTCATCCTCAACTCTGTTCTTTTCTCTTCGTCCATGAAAATGGAAGGTACGCTCTTGATCCATAGTCGATGATATCTCTTTTCATGTGTTCATTGAATTAGCCTTTATGTTTCTTTCTTCTCTTTTTTCTGTTAATATTTTTGTGATTTCATTAATTCTAAATGGTTGAAATACCTACGCTACCAAAACTTGAGGAATTCCAGAGTCAAAGTTTCTAAGACCCAAACTTAAACAATCAGTTGCTATGAATTGCAGTATAGATTGATTGTCGTTAATTTGTTTTGATTCCTTTCTACAGCCTATAAATTTTAAAATTATAAGGCAATAATTTCATCTTGATATCAATTAACAAATTGGAAGTTGTATGTCACCTAATTCCATGTGTATTAGCACTATTATACAGAATATGGAGATGAAATTTGGCTAAGACAGCAAGCTGGTTCGAGCTGCTGGCACCCTTGCTAAGATATTGAAAGAGCCTACTTCAGCTTACTATTTGTTAAACTCCCTTCAAGTTTTGAGAAGCTGATTGATTCTAGATGTTGCGCTACCATTAGTCAAGTCTCTAACCCTGATTGTAAAAACCAAAAGCTTAGGAAGGCTAGGCAAAGGCATTGGTTGGCTCGAAGACCGATTGTTCGAGGTGTTTCTATGAATCCAGTAGATCATCCTTATGGTTGAGGTGAGGGTAAAAGCTTTGGAAAAGGTTCGGTAAAACTAAGTACTGACCGAGCTGCTAATTGTTGACTTTGTCCTCTCTTTTAACTTGCATATACTGATTATATGTTTCTATGCTCTCAAGGTGTTTAATGTTTTATTTCAAATAGTTTATATGTGATATTAGACATAACTCATCACAAATGGTTCTTATTTTTCTTTTTAATGATTCCGAGTTCTTCTAATAATATTCATACCTCAGCAAATGGGTTTATATGTTTAGACTTTGTAGTGAACATACCGTGTTAAGTGCCTTTGGGTTTCAATGTAGGTTTTTTATTAGTTTTTTTCTCTTTTGAATAGAAGTAAGTTATGTTTATTCTCGTGTTTCTTGTATCCTATGACAATTGACATGTTAAAAAGTAAACTTGCTTTCTACTGATTACATGTTAGAAAGTAAACTTCCAGATAAGACATGCAGAAATATGTTTCATTATAGGTTTGGATGATACAAGTGTTGGCCTCCTGTGCACATCTCATTGGGACCTAAAGTGACTAGCTTGATCATAGTTGACCAATACATACATAGGAGTAGTTGTTATAACTTTCATAATCTAATCATAGACGGGAGATGTATAATTCTCTGAACCCCTCCCTTATTATTACAATTGAGTTTTGTCTTCCCTTTTTTATTTTTGGAAGAGTTTCACAAAGATCATGGGGAAAGTCCACCAATTCTGGTTATAAAACTGATCCACTCAAGCACAAAAAGTAACTGCTTGATCTTTTAATTCAACCAATTTTCATATTTGATTTGATTGCTTCTTACCATGAAATTAATTTAGCTTAGAGTGTTATATCTGAATAAGGATTTTTAAGATCCAATTTGAATTATAAACGATGCTTGACATCCATCCCTTCAATTTCTATCTCATATAACCTAGTAAACATTTAGATGAATTTAGTCCCTTCCTATATAGCTTTATACTAATTTATTTTCTGGATTTGACACTTATCATCGCAAGTAAGCTATCTTAAATAAGATAGTTAATAGAATAATCTATGACTTGAATGGCACTTCTATTGGTCCATTTTTAATATTGTTGCTTTGCCTTTCATTGTTTTAGCACTTAGAGCAATCTTCTTAACCACAAATTTTGTTCGTGCCTTACAAGTATGCATTTGGTCTAGGCTCTATTTGTTAGGCTGTGAAGAAAATAAACTTAGTTTTATTTTGTTGCTGAGTTTATAATTCATATGCTAGATCTTTAACCAGGAAGAAACACCTTTACTATACAGTAGTCTTTGGAGACGGTGTGGTTAATGATGCTACAGTTGATGTGTTGTTCACAATTCTTCCTTATTTTCACGTATACCTAAGGAAAGTTCTATTATTTGTTCTAGTTGAGTATACAGTTTCAGGTTTTATATTTACTTGGAAATTTCATATTTAACTAGAGAAATGGCTATATAAGGTGCTGAAATTAGATATTTAAAGCCAACAATTCCAACTTTTGAGTTTTGACTTTAATATTTAGTTGTTAGCATCTTTAAGAAATTTAGATTCACTTGCAACTTAAAATTCATATTAGTGATTGATGGTCCTAGAGCTTTAAAGATGAAGTACTTTTAAACTAACACGTTTGTTTTTCTTCATCAAGCTTTATTCTTATTGTTTAAAGTATTCTTAACCTTACTATAACAGGAAGCACCCAATGAATATATGTTAAAACACTTGTTTTTTGTTTTACTCTCAGGTTGGATTGTTGAGTGCTTACATGATAAACAAGTTATACTTTGGAAGGTAGTTAATGGATTTCAATGAATATTTTGCTGGATTACTTTCACATTCCATCACTCTCCTTTTTTCTTTCCTAATTGAAAACAAACTAGCTTAATTATGCATAATTTCAGGCACTCTACCGATCTTGAAATAGCTTTCATGATTCTTATGGCTAATCTTTCGTATATGATGACTGAAGCATGAAGTTACTCTCATCGACATGGACTAACCTACAGTAATTCTAGTTATGTTGTAATTGTTTTTGTAATCTTAACATTTATAATTTGTAAACTAGTCTTTGTATTTATTATTATGTCTATAAGAATTGTTAAAGTTGTAAATAAAATTTTGTATACAAAGAATTTTTTTGTTGCAATTTAATGATATTTTATATTTTATATACAATACTTCAAATTATCAATTATTTTTATATTATATTTTTGTATAATAATTAACAAAAAAATCTAAATATTTTATACAATAATATGGATTAAAAATGGCACAAATAATTATAATTAACATGGTATGACATTTTTTTAAAATGTATACTAAAAATTTGACTATATTTTATAAAATGCTAAAATCTAAATATTATATACAATAATACGGATTAAAAATGGCACAAATAATTATAATTAACATTGTATGACATTTCTTTAAAATGTATACTAAAAATTTGACTATGTTTTATAAAACGCTACATTTATGTAAATGTAGCTAAAAACAATTAGCTATGTTTTTTGAAATATAGCTCAAAAATTTTACCTATAAAAACTAAACGTAGCGAAATATATTGGTGATAATTTTTTAAAATGTTGCTAATAATTTTTAGCTACGAAAATAATACGTAGGCAAAAACTATTAGCAACAATTAGTGAAAAATGTCATTTATAGTTTTCAGCTAGAAGGTTTTGGTGATGTTTTTTTAGACGGATATAACAATTAGTACGATTTTGAGACTTTTAGTGACGAATTTTTTCGTAGCTAAATGTCGTTTTTGTTGTAGCGATATAAGACTTTACTGAATCGATATCACTCAAACCTTGACACCATTCATTGTCCTCATAACCTGTGAAAGAATTTCACACCCAATAGTACGACCGTCTTGTATTAACCTCAATAAAAGATTTTCTCAAATAATATTTAATGATAAGGAAACAAAATAAATAATTCAAGTGATTAAACAAAATTCAACATAAACGAAAACACTTGAGCAAAAAACAACTTCCTTAATAATTCTAGCTTTTTCAAAAAGAGATCAGAAAGTTGTTTATCTGTTGAAATGTTACAAACATCAAAGCTGCAAAATTCACAATGACTGCTAGAATTTTTTGCACATAAGCACCACTATCGATAGTCACAAAATCACCAAGACTACTAGAATTTTTCCACAAAAAAAATCACTATCGATGATAGTAAGCAGCCCACCAAAATCACACAAACACCATAGAGAGTCACCTACCAAAACTTCACACACTCCATAACAGAACAGCCAAACGATAGTGGCTAAAAGCTAGAAAAACATAGCTTTAAAAATCACACAAACAGAACAACTTTTCATTCTACTTAGACATCATCCTTGACAGAAAAACCAGCAACAGGATGGATTAATTATAAACATAGAATCAGCAATGCTACACTCCAATCCAATCGACAACCACAAATCTAAGAGCTCCCAGCAGAAAATCCGTCAACAATGCAAAACCAAATAAGACCTAGCTGTAAAGACATTAACCAAATAAGACCTAGCTGTAAAGACATTAATGACACACCAGCCTAAAACCAGCCACAACAAAAGACATACACAATAGCCAGAAAAACATCAACATCAACTGCATAAGGATGACCTATGGCCAAAGACTCAACCATCCAATGTAACTTCAATGACGTTGGAGTATAGATTAAAATTGCCCAGCTGATTCATGCTAGGACAAAAACAAAAACACAGCTACAACCCCAAAAATGTCAACTACACAAGACCAAGAAGCACCTTAATGACACTCACCCTAAAAGGAATCACTGTAGAATTTTTTCATCTAAATGGTCACGTCATGTTCTAAGAAATCTTCCTAAGATGAAGTTCTTCACCCATTAAACAAGTGTTACGTGATTCACCAAGGAGAAGTCTTCATGAGATGAAGTTCTTCACCCAATTAATTAATAGAAACTGCAGCACCAAGATGTAATTCTCATCAACGTGAAATCAGCATATCAGCTCTTCCATCCAATTAACACAAACAACCAATCACGCTAACAATCGTAAGTCCAAAAACGATATAGATAACAAATCAGAACACAGCTGAAGACATGCATGCACCAAAGAGGAATTACGCAGAAAAATTCTTTAGCAAAAACAGTCACATGATTTGCAAAAGTTCTTCTCTAGATAGAGTTCTAACTCTATCCAATTTTCCAAGATAGCAGGTTTTATTCTATACCACTTTGATTTGAATTTCGTCGGGTCATACCATTCACACTTAAATATCACACATCGCTTGACTGGCAGAGTAGGGTATTCAACTTCCAGTATTTCTATAATTTTTCCATAGTAATCCATCGTTTGGCCCTGTATTGAAACCCCACTGTTTATTGTTGACATGTTATGTCCATGACATTCTGTATGATATTTGTATCCATTAATGAAATACACCGGATACGATTTAACAGTTCGTAGAGGTCCCTTTGCAAGATCACAAATCATCTTGTTCTCGATTGGATTGTCTAAAGCCTACAAAAATAAATTTAGCATCGCAAAGAATTTAGTTTCATGAAAAAAGTAAAATATAACTTCAAATTATAATTAAGATGAATTGTAAGTGACAACTTACATATCTCTCAAACCATCGAGGGAAGTGTTTCCCAACTTCTTTATTTAAATCATCTTCCGTCATACCCGGCATTATCTCCCGTAACAATGTCTCGTACAATCTAAATACAGAATGACTACTTTTTAGGGATGAAGATGACACAAAGGTAAATACAGAAATATTCATGTGCAACTTACTGCACGAAAGGCAAAAGCTCTTCACAGTTCAATACAATATAACCATGTGCAGCCTCGATCTCTTCCTCAGTTAACATTCTTCTTGTCGCACGCCCAGATGTTCGTCCACAATATGAAAATATGGACAAGTTTCCATCAGCATGACTCGTTCGTCCCCCATCGTCATTACGAGGAACTTTTCTTGCTCTTGTGTTAACATGCGGCTCAAAATAATACCCACAAAACGTAC
>JANSVB020000437.1:1979548-1991433 GCA_025504935.2 Erythroxylum haughtii | reverse complement strand
ATTTGTAGATATGTCAATCTTAAATTGTATTAATCCTTTAATTGTAATCCAAATCACCTGAAATAATTTCTTAACTAATTCTATACATTTTATTATTATCAAAACACAAAAGAATTTAATTTGTCAACCACCGTTGGTCCAACAGTTTATACGGAAAATAAGAACAAGGTTATGTTTTGGAGTCAACTTATTGTTGATGCAATGCTTTGCTTCTGAGCATTAAGTTGTTCAAACAGTATGAATTGTCTTCTATATGTAGGAGTCCGAGCAAACCTTACATAAATCTTCATGAAGGTATGCATTGGTCTTTTTTTTTTCAACTTATTTTCCTTGTGTTTCTTTGTTCTCATGGATTAAATTAAATTTGTTGGTTTTTCATGATTAGATGAACTTGCTGATTTTGAGGAAGCTTGGAAGGAAAGGGCCAGATAGCATGTTTCTATCACAGTCGATATTAGCTACAGCTGGATCAGGTGCGCCGCCGATGATATGAAGGTGTCAGCTCTGCTTTCTCAGGTTCAAAAGCACCTCTTAGAGGCCGCGGAGAGAGCTAGTTCCGCCTGAGACGAGTCTAATCCTAAAATTCACTCTCTTACATTGTTATCTGTGACCAACTTAAAGAGTCCTGATATAAGCGTCTATCCAAATACAGGAGTCCTAATCTAACAGGGACTATTTCGCAGTAATTTATGAAATCCCAATGCCACATAAAGTAAACTAGCGTGCGTCTATATACTCCCGATAGTCTCTAGTCCGAAGTCTCCTCCGCTCAGTATATTCTTCCTCTTCTCTGTTTGTCTATCCACGAACATACGCTTCTCAGATCGTTGCTTTCTTCTCTTGCTTTGTATTTCCTGGTGCGTGATATTCGATTATTTTTTACTTTTTCTGCATTGTAATGAATTTTATGATATGCGGTTTACTCGTAAAGATTTGTTTTTGTTTTTTGCTCTTGCTCTTTCTTCTTTAGGTTCGACGTTGCGTTCCTTGTGTTTATAGTCTGCTTAATACTATCTGCTGTGTTTTTATGTTTACGAAACTCTTTTGCTTTGCGTTTAGTGACTCAAATCTTGTAAGGGCTTCGCTTGATCAAGATTTATGTTTCTTATTCGTACAACTTTTCTTGGGTTTGGCCAGTTTAACTCTGACTTGATAATGTCGAGTGCGTTTTTGGTTCTGAATAAGCTGCTCTTTTTGTTTTGACAGAAGCTGACTTGAGACAATGGTGCCCGAGCCTACTGAGTTGGATAAAAATTGGAATTACGTGCAGAAGGGTATTCACAAGCTGACGAGGATTTTAGATGGAAAACCAGAGCAATTTACCACAGAACACTACATAATGCTTTACACGTACTTTAACTTTATTTGAAGTTGTTTTATGGAAGAAAAATATATATATATACACGTTTGCTGTATGATACATTAATAATTTGTTCACATGCTGCAGAACTGTTTACAACTTGTGCATCCATAGGTCCTTTAATGAATATTCCATGAGGCTTTATAACAAGTTCAAGGAGTCGTTTGAAGTTTATATTGATTCCACGGTGAGAATCTTCTGTAATTAATCATGTTTCTTTGCTACTTTTTACTTCTCTATGTTCTATCTTTATGTTGAATTCTTCTTTTCTTCTCTTGCTCTTTATCAGGTACTGTCCTCTTTAATAGACAAACAAGAAGAGTTCATGCTGCGGGAGTTGGCGAAGAGATGGAACAACCATAAGATTATGGTTAGGTGGATGTCACGCTTCTTCAATTATCTTGATCGATACTTTGTCACCAAGAACTCATTACCTTCGCTCAATGATGCTGGGCTGACATGCTTCCGTGATCTGGTTTGTTTAGTCCTCCTTTTCCACGCTGGAGTGAATAGAACATAAACTGCTTTTGCTTATCTTAATCTGTGCCGTATATTTTGTAGTTCTTTTAATAACCATTTCCACTTCCATGGTGTCAGGTTTATAGACAAGTGTGTGGAAAAGCCACGGATGCTGTACTTCTGCTGGTAAGTTGGTCAAATTAGCTGTTAAAACCAATGTGATTTTTAGTTTGATTTTCCCGAGGAAATTGAGCTTCCTTGCAATGTGAATCAGATTAATAAAGAACGTGAAGGAGAGCAAATTGATAGAGCATTACTGAAGAATGTTTTAGGTCTCTTTGTTGACATGGGAATTGGAGAAATAGATTTCTATATTGAAGATTTTGAAGGACGAATGATCGACGATACTGGTGCTTATTATTCTCGTAAGGCATCAAAATGGATTCTGACTGATTCTTGTCCACGATACATGATAAAGGCAAGTACTTTGTGGGGTTTTTCTTGCTCTTTGTATTTTTGGCGGTTAAAGTTTGTGAGAATGAAACTCAGTTTAATTGCAGGCAGAGGAATGTTTGAAGAAGGAAACTGATAGAGTTTTGCACTACTTGCACAAAGACACCGAGCCAAAGTTGATAGAGGTTAGTGATTGGCAGTATTCAGAACAGTTGTTTCTTTTTAATTTCTTATAATGTAGGCAAATATGCTTACAACTGTACAACTAATAAGTTTACAGTTATTTTGATATTCTAATATTAATAAGGATGTTAACACTATGTTATGCTCCATCTAGAAAGTGCAACATGAGTTATTGGTAGTGTATGCAAACCAATTGTTTGAGATGGAGCATTCAGGATGCCGAGCATTGCTGAGAGATGAAAAGGTATCCAATGATTTATTGTTGCTTCAGCTTTTTCCAGTGTTATGTTATCCCCGGCCATTCTGCATATTTATTGGTTTGAATCATTTTAGGTGGAAGATCTTTCAAGGATTTATAGGCTCTACCATAACATACCTCAAGGCTTGGAATCAGTTGCTACTGCATTTACGCAGGTTGCTTTTCCTTTATCAATTTATTTACTAGGGACCGTATCTTTTACCTTCTCTATGGTCCTGACGGCTTTTCTCCCTTTTACAGTACATCACTGCTGAAGGAAAACTCTTGGTCCATCAGGCTGAAGATGCTGCAAGTAACCGGGTACTTTTTTTATTGTTTTTCTCTTCATTTGATAGTTGGTCAATTGTGCATCATAAGCCTTCTAATTGTTTGGTCTATAGTTAGCACACAAATAATCTTGTCGCGCAATTGTTGCATTCGAAATTAATGTTAGTTGATTTCTTTCTAATGATGGGGTCCTGCCATGAAATTATTTGTTCTAAATTCCATCAGCATATGTTTGGTGTCATGTATGTGTTCTAATTTAATACTTTGGTCCCGAATGATGACACTTGTTTTCTCTTCAGACTGCAAATGGTGGCGCACAAGAGCAGGTGAATTTCTCATCTTGCAGCCCATCATATTAGAAAAGAATAGGAAAGGCCAATAGTTGACTCTTAAGGGTGTGCTTTTCAGGTCCTTGTCCGAAAGATTATGGAACTGCATGACAAATATGAGGCTTATGTGAATGATTGCTTCCAAAACCACACCCTATTTCACAAGGTTTGGTGTGAAGATACTTTTTGTTTTCTCATTTTTGGCATTGATGTGTTTCTTTTTATCTAAGAGATATAATTTTCTTCTCCTTGTCTCTCTATCTATCCTTTTGGTATTTTTTTAAACAGGGCATGAAAGAGGCATTTGAGGTATTCTGCAATAAAACAGTCGCTGGCTGTTCAGGTGCAGAAATTCTTGCAACATTCTGTGATAACACTCTCAAGAAGGGTGGAAGCGAGAAACTAAGTGATGAAGCTATAGAAGAAACACTGGAAAAGGTGGGTTTACAAATTTATAGATTCTTCCCCAACTAATAGTTAGCTTTGTCAAGTCCTGTTCTCATTTTGACAAAGTGTGATCTGTGTGGTTATGTTCTGCAGATAGTTAAGCTGCTTGAATATATTAGTGATAAGGACCTTTTTGCCGAATTCCACAGGTAAAACTGATTTTCAGTTGATGTTGTATCACAACATTATTCATGTACTGATTTCTTCTCTGATGTTTCTACAATCATGACAGGAAAAAACTTGCCCGACGTCTTATCTTTGACAGGAGTGCTGGCGAGGATTACGAAAGGAATATCTTAACCAAACTGAAACAACAATTCGGTGGGCACTTCACCTCAAAGATGGAGGGGATGGTGAATTGACCTAGTTCCAAATCTGAGTTTATTACCCCACTTATCTCCGTAGTTATCTGAAGCATGGCTATTTACTGCTATTCCAGGTCACAGATATAACGCTGGCAGAAGATAACCAAAACTCCTTTGAGGAATATCTTGGAAGCAATCCACAAATAAAATGTGGCTTTGATATGACAGTAAATGTTCTGACAACTGGATTTTGGCCAACTTATAAGTCATCTGATCTTATTCTTCCTCTTGAAATGGTAAGTAATTTTTCTTAGTCATGTGTTGATTTACATTTATTTGCATGTGAAATTTCTGATCAAGAAAGTTTCAAGTCTCATCTCCTCCTTTTACTTTCAGGCTAGAGGTGTTGAAGTTTTCAAGTCTTTCTATAATAGAAAAGCTAACAGCAGAAAACTCACATGGATATTTTCACTGGGAACGTGCCATCTTAATGGCAGGTTTGAGCAAAAGACTATCGAATTGATTGTGTCGACTTATCAGGTATGGCTATAAGGAGCTAGTGAACAGAGTACTACATATTAATTTTTTTTTAGAGGATACGTTTTCTGATTTGCGATTTTTGTGTTAAACAGGCAGCAATTTTGATGCTCTTCAACGAAGCGGATAGGCTCAGCTATTCCGATATCGTTGCTCAGACAAACTTGACGGATGACGACTTGGTTAGATTGCTTCAGTCTCTATCATGTGCTAAATACAAGATCCTCAACAAGGAACCAAACACGAAGACGGTTTCTCGGACAGAGAATTTTGAATTCAATCATAAGTTTACTGACAGATTGAGGAGGATCAAGGTTTGAATTTCTCACTCTGGAGTGGTTTTTAGTTTCCATCCACTTTCAGTTTTCATAGTTTTGACAATTCATCAAAGATTAAGCTGGATTTCATTTGCAGATTCCACTTCCACCAGTTGATGAAGGCAAGAAGATAATTGAAGATGTTAATAAAGGCAGGGGATTTGCCGTTGATGCAGCAATTGTTCGCATAATGAAGAGTAGAAAAGTGTTGAATCACCAGCAATTGACTTTGGAAACTGTTGGGCAGTTGAGCCACATGTTTAAGGTATGTATGTTACTCGGCGTACAAATTGCACTAACTGGAGGATATCAATATGACGCTTTCAACATTTTGCATTTGCAGCCTGACGTTAAAGTTATCAAGAAACGGATTGAAGATCTGATTACACGGGACTACTTGGAAAGAGACGAGGCCGATCCCAATGTGTTTCGATATTTGGCATAAAAGCATACCCGTGATTGTGAAATTGCTGTGATCGGCTTTTTATTTGGAACCTTGCCCTTTTGTTTATCCTTTTTTTTTTCTGACATAGGATAGGATTCCCTCACACTATGTATATTCCAAAAAGAGAATAGAATTCAATTTACGGTCAATGCACAAGGAAGCACAAATACACAAAATACGTGCCACTTCTTTAGATGACCTGTTAAACCAAATTCAATTAAAGACTTAACGCTGCCCGAACTCACCCAAGTTCAGACTTGCTGGATATTCAAAACCCTGAAGAACTGCCATCATTTTCATGTCATCTTTGGAATACGCAGGAACAAACCAGTAGCTCTTGTCCATCCCAAAAACCTGATTATAGAAAGTTGGAAATAGTAATCATCAACTACAACTGACATTGCATATTGCAGAAATTGTTGCTGCCTAAGACCTATATTCCAACAAAATGTAGCAACCATATCACTACATAGAAGTACAACGAGGAAGATAAATGAGTGCTTTAAAGATCAAATAAGATCTAACTTAAATTTGTGCATTTTAGTTTCAGGTTTGGAAAGTAAAATACTAGGAATATACCAACTGCATAAAGTTTCATTCTTATGGGTCAAGACTGAATTTCAAATAGAATAAAACCGTTTACAGGGTTTAGCAGATGTATACACCAATAGGAAAATGTGTTACGGGAACAGTTCTATTTCTTGATTAAGCTATGAAAAGCAGCACCAATAAAGAAGAAGATTAGGCAGCCAACAGCAAGAATGCAGGCATAAATTAGAATTTTTTACGATAAATTTAGAATCCATAGTGATGAAACTAGTTACCAAGCTTTTACTTACTTCAGGATCTTGATTAAACCCACAAATTTCACAACCTTGTGAACAGAAGCAACACGAATTTTGTAAATGGTAAGGTGAACCGAGAAGTGCAATATTGAGCACTAAACTAAGATATTTTTTCTACCACACTATGAAAATCACTATAAATGAAGCTAAATACCAATACGTTCAAACACACAATTGTGAAGATACCATTTGTGGGCACATTTGTAGACGTACACAAGCATGAGAAACTGAATAAACATCATTTTCAAGACCAAGGTTAACCTGCTCAAAATTTTTCCGTCGGCCAAGGTCATAGCACCATTTTGCATTGGTTCTCTTTTCATATGCCTGAAAGGCATAAATTGAGTATGAAAAACATGAAATAAACCCGCTGGAAGCTTTTGTTAACTAAGGTTATGAAGGAAAAGATATAAAGCAAATTGCATCACCTCAATTGTAGTGGTGTTGGCTAGAACCAATGCTATATGCATAATTAGGAAGCCCATCACACTCAATGCAAATGTTAGGTTGAAAACTGAAATCAAGTAAGCAGAAAGAGGTGAAAGTGTGCTACAGATATCCAAACGAAAATAAAATGATGATTTTTTGTTAAAACGTACCAAAAGTGATAAAGGTTGCTACAAGGGTTCCTGGTGTTCCACTTACTTCACCATCCGTAAAGAACGCTATGAACAATGGCAACAATGACAAGGTAACAAGAGTTGTCTCAAGAAATGTGTAAAACTGCATAAAAGTGACAAAATTCTGACTAAGTATTCTGTTCCCAGAAATATTCAATTGAGTTTAATAAATAAAGAAAGATTTCTTCTGCATAGAAACTCTTAACACCTAGAATTATGAGCAGCCTATTGATGTAACATGCAAGGAAAACAGCTTGTAACCAAAAATGGAAGGGGAAAAATGCCTAGCTTAGATAGTACTTCAACAATGTTATCTTTGCTCATCATCTTGCGCATTTCAGTTTCATTGTAAGAAATGCTCAAAAAAATAACGTATTGAACCTACTAAAATTGAACTATGGATGAAAAATATTTCCTTTGTTGACTATGTATTCATTCAACCCAACAAAACAAAAACCCAATTGAAAATATGCAATTCTGATTACAAAAGTAAACAAAACAAAACAGCAGATAAATAAGAAAGAGAAAGAATAGACTATACTATTCCTTAGGGATAAATATAGGCAAAACATAGGCTTTTTGGACAAATGAAGACTGGAAATTTCTTGATATGCACACAAATATATGGACGAGGGAAAAGAACTTCAACAAACAACAAAAATTATTGAGTTGCCACAAGTATTTTTCAACTGATTTATGCAGGTAAAGAGTAAAGTTATAACGACCCGAAATAATATCATGTAAATTCATTTTGTTAAACCGACTTCTATCCAAAATATCTTAAGCACACATCGATACACAAACATACTAACGCCCAAACTTAATTATCAATTGCAAATTAAGTAAAAAACCAAGTAAAGACGTTTTTGAATAACAGTTAACTTACCAAGAAAAGAAGAAAATATTTGTAGTTCAATGCCCCAACACAGTTAACCACCCACACACAATGGTGGTCCATTTTCAGTATACACCGTCCACCTAAAAGAAATCAATAAAGTAAGCGGACTTTAAGCAGATGATATACAAAATCATCATCCTAAAAGACAAGTCAATCTCAAGAACTCACAAACAGAACAATGATGGCAACGGGGTGGTTTAAACTGTTTGCACTTTCTACAAAATCTCCTTTGCTGATTGGTGGGCTCACCAAGCATAGCCGATTGCTTCAAACCTACAATTGCACCAATATATTCTGATGCCATTAATGGATCCGCACTACCACTCTCCTCATCTACTGAAGGTCGCCAATTTGGTGGGACACCACCTGGATCCGTTAAAACAGTTGCAAAGTAGCTCCATAATAGCATGGCCAACTACAGTACCAAATCCATTCTTGAAAATTAGCATGGTTGGGAAAAGTTCTTTCTGTGGTTATCAGCAAGATTATTTTATAAAGTACACTGTTCTCGATAGTATTTTGTCCTACGTTATCTATTTGCTTACAGGATGGGTAGCATGCCACCTTGTGCATGGACAGAATCCAGTAAATATGTACTTGAGACTTCCGCGTGGTTTTTGATTATCTATGTCGGAAAAATCAATAATGTCGAATCAAGATCAACTAAGCCGGAAATAAAGCATTGGGTTGAACCTTCTTTGGAGTCAAGGTAATAGCTATAAATAGCCATCGACTCCAAGGAAAAGGTTAGAAGAAGCTATACGCTTATTACCTTCCTAAATAACTCCTTGTGCTAGACATAAAAAAAAACAGAAAGGCATACTTCTAAAGTCCCATTACTCATGAATGTTACAGGATCCATACCTAAGAAAGTACATGGTAAACCTAATCATTGAAGTTCATCAAGGAAAATGAAAAATATATTGCCAATTCTAGGTTCTGGAATATTAACTCAACCAAATCAAGCAACTCCAACTTCAAATCTTTAACTGGTTGGTAATATAGTCATTTTCCATTGTATCCAATCTTGCCAAACACATGTTTACACAACCAAGGATTTGGATTCCATAAAGTGATACAATAACATTTCTAACAGAGGAGAAATAAGCACAAAAGGAAATTTTTCCAAATGTATGTGGTATTTACTAGAAATTTTCATATGATATTATATGCAATGCAACCTCAAACATGAAGTCCAACTTTAAGTTACAAGAACCTTGTCTACATTCAAAATTTTCCTATGCTTATCATTAAAAGGTATACTCTGAAACAGAATAGGAACCATATCCTTAAGTAAAAGTTCTGCAAGCTAAAGAAATGCATTTTACGAGTATCAAACAGGTTAGCTGACCATTTATACTGGATAAACGTCACATGAACTTAATATCTTGTAGCAGAGTAAATATCACAACATATAGAGGAAAACAACGTAAGTGACTCAGAATGATTTGCAACAAGGAATGGCAATTCGCCAACAGTTTGACAGGATGCAGGTAAACTGTGTTCATGAAAAAGCAACTGCAGCGGTGCAAGAACTTGCGAACCAACGTCCCTAAAACACTAAAAATTTCATACAAACACACTAATATTAATTTCATGCCAAAAAAAAAAAAGAACAAGGTACAACTTTCACTGCCCAACTAACTTCTTCATTGCACTTTAATGAAAGCAGCCACAGAAACATAAGGATCAGATATAGTAAACAAGATGACACATTAACATCATTTTATAAATGAAATGGACGTTGCTGGTATTTGAAACCTACCAAATAATGGAACAAAAGCAAGACAAGGAAAGCAATTAGCGAGTCACGGCCACCACTAAATAGAGTTGGACCATATTTGGCGATAACAACAGCATAGTATGTGACCCCGACGATGGCAAGGACCAAAACCATCATAAGAGAACCAAGGGCTCGCAGCGCTGTGCAGAACTTGAAGACGTTCCAAGCCATAACTTTAAATTGGCCGTCTGCTTCCGTCCCCAATCGATTCCTTCTCCAAGGTTTGTGTCCGAAAAGAAGCGAACTTTCTTAAAGGAATCCAGGAACTAGGAAATGGGTTGCCCTTGGACTCTGTAATCCTTAGAATTTCAGACCAGAGCATGATCGCAATGTTTTACTGGCATTAAAAAAGAGCGTAAAAAGAAAAACAAAAAGGAAAGATATGTGCGGATCATGAGGCCCAAACTCAATGCTCAATATAAGATGTATTGGGAATTCAGTTGACTCGTTGCGCTTCCTTGTTTCTCAGTTGGGCTTACCACAACCTTTGACCACCCAAAGCCCTGCACTCCAGAAGACGCCTGATATGCTCGTACCGATTTCGTGTCTAATTCTGCTTCTTCTTCTTCTTTTTATTATTTTTAGTTTTAATTTTTTATTTTTTATTTATTTTTTTAAATAAAAGTAAAAATCTGTTTGATATTTAATAGTAATATAATTATATTTTTATCACTGATAATAATTACATATTAGTTCAAACTTAAACATAAATTATTTTTAAATAATTTTATTTATTTAATCTCTTATATAATATTTATTAACAAATTATTAATAAAATTATGTTATTTTAATAAAATAAATAGTTTAAAATTTAATATTTATTTATAAATTAATATTTATTTGAAATATATTTTAATTATTAAATAAAATTTTATTTGAATATTTATACATTTTAAATTTAATTATATTCATTAATAATTATTAAAAATTAATTACATATAATTTTTGTGGTTTTCATAATATTTGAAAACCGAAAGAAACTAAAACCAAAATCAGAAACTAAAAATTCAAACAAATAAATTTTTTACTGAATTTGCAACAAAAACAAAAAAAATATGAAAACAATAGATATTGACATTGTTTCCTAGTAGAGTTATTTATGAAGGCAATTACAATTTATTTTTTCTTTAAGATAACTGTAATAAGTACTCCTATCATTAACCAGTCCAGAGAAAAACAGTTGGTGGAAGTAAGTATAAATTAAATAAGTTTTAATTAATATTCAAGGACTTATTTCTATTTGTTTAACTATCATATCTTTCTTAGATCATATTCAATAGATATGCAACTTATCATATTAATTAGGTTGCATATGATAACATTGTATTTTTTAATAAGAGATATTAAAAAGTTGACAAGTAAAAGGGGTTGACACGTAACATTACACTATCAAAAAAGGGGTTGACCTCCAAATGCATCGCCAGATTAGTGGCCTAGATTGGTTCCTCATATTCGATACAACTTGCTAGTTTATGTGATCTTAGAGAAATCGGTCCCTTTTTGAGGCTCAATTCTCTTGATCAGTCTCTCCTGCTCTCACTATTTTGGAATATGTTCACCAGATCTAACAAGCTTCGGAACGGCAAAGCACGACTTCTCATGGCACCCGACCTCGACAGGAATAATTAATTGGTTGGTGTAGACCCGCTCCTGGATGGGTGAAACTGAACACAGACGGGGCGTGCAAAAGTTCTTCCGACTTAGCCACCGCAAGAGGACTTATTCGAGACAGTGCTGGTAATTGGCTCGGAAGTTTTGTCCAGAATCTTGACTGGTGTTCCTCAGTAGCAGCGGAACTCTGAAGCGTCTACTCAGAGCTGAATCTGACCTGAAATTTAGGATTTCGAAAGGTGAAATTTTAACTAGATTTTCAAGTGATATCTAGTATTCTCTCTGATTCCACTAACCGCATCAAGTCTCTTAATCCGCTTGTCTTGGGCATCAACAAACTACTCAATTGTAATTGGGTAGTTTTACCCTGCCACATTTACAGAGAAGATAACAGGAGTACTGATTGGCTCGCAAATTTTGATGTAAATTTCGAGATATAGGTTACCACTTTTGTATCCGCACCCTACGGGTGTCAATCGATCCTCCTTGAGAACAGTGATGAAATTAGTAGCCCCATATTAGTCTAGATCAGTGTTACAGATTCCGTTCCGTTCCGGCCGGTACCATACCGACCTAAATTCGGTACCGAATTTTAAATTTTGGAACTGAATTTAAATACCGGTTAGTACCGGCCAATTTCGGCCATACCGGCCGGTATCGACCTGTATTCAAAATACCGATCAAATATCGGCCGATACCAAAAATTTAAAAAAATTGGGGAACTTTTTTGCAAAATTTTCAAAATTTTCCTCCCTCCCTCCCACCTC
>JANSVB020000437.1:1960153-1971074 GCA_025504935.2 Erythroxylum haughtii | reverse complement strand
GAGAGGAAACGCGAAATCGCGGTTGCCGGTTCAACGAGGCCGGTTAGTCAAAAACATGCTTCCAGGTAGGCGTCAAGCCCCCATTGTTGTAAAATTATATAAATAGACACATATCTTTAAAACTACAATTAAACAAATCTTAACTAAAAGATTTTCATTCCCGTTCATCCTTTTTTCTCTCTCTATCCCGGTTCGTTGTTTTCATTTAACCTTCTATTTCGCTCGCTTTGCCGATTTGTTCTTTCTCTGGTTGAGCCTCTCTCTGATTGTCGTTTCCGGATCGGGGAGGAATCGACGCTGAACAGCGAGGTCTAAGGGAGAGAGATAATCGGAGCCTTCGCGTGATCGGCCGGGAAATGTCTCTCTCCGATTCTGACTCATCTTCTTCCTATGGCGCCGAATACAGGAATTTCCGACAACTCACTCGTGAACGTGAGTTTATTCGTTTACTTTAAGTTATTTGTGATCTTGTGTTGCTTAATTCGTTTCTTTTCAGTCGACCTTCTAGAGTTTGCGAAGTTAGTTTTCCTGTTTGGTTGATTTTGAGTAATTAGTGTTAAATTAAGCTTTTTTATATACTTTGGGATTTGTTGATTTGTAGCACAGCTCTAGTTATTGCAATGTGTTAATTGCTATGGAACTTACCAACTTGGTGATTTGGAGTTAGGTTAACTAAACACTATTCATATCTTTGAAACTGAATTTTGTTCTAGTTTTTTCAGTATTCCTGCAGAGTTTACAATTACAATTGTAGTGGTTGGCTTGATAAGGAATTTAGTGCTTAGTTATGCAAATTGGATAAAAATGAATTGAGCTTGAAATATAAATTAGTACAACTCCATCCTTGTAATAATGCTGGTCGCACAGCATGTGGGATATAATATTTAAGAAAATATAATTTGCCTTTTCTTTTTGAATTTAATGTTATTGCTTTCTTCTCGAGGTAATGGGGAGACCACGACAATCAGTGTGGTCAAATAGTAGCCATTGGTGAACTTGTGAATTTTCAGTACATTCATGATGCAACTTGAATATACTTGGGTGTGTACTGGATATGCATCCAGAAGAAATTGTTCCTAAACTTTCTCTTTTGGTGTTAATCTAAAGAAGACCATCAGCTGTTATTCTCCAGCATATGATAAAGTATCCTGGATTCAAGAGTAATAACTTTTCAAGTTGATTGCTATATCTTCATGTTTTAATCCCATTGGGTATCTTGACACTAATGAGTTTCTAATTAGTTTCTTGGCTATTGATGTGATTTTGTTTTCTTGCCTGTCCAGGATTATTGCATGAAATGCTTCGTTCAGCCAAAAGAGGAGACTCAAAATCAGCGTGGAAGGTAAATTATCTTTCAACCATTTCAACTTTGCGGTTCTCATTTTATCTAAAACTTTTTGAATAAATAACTTCTAATGAAAAAACTGGACATGTTCTGCTTTTGTTGAGAAGTAGGTTACGGAACTCCTTTATTTATATACATCCAATAAATGACATAGCTTGACACAGATCTCTGGTTCTTCTCTTCTAAATTGAAAAAATAAGGGATTAAAGTGAATATGGCTTCTCTTCATAGTGAATATATTGAGATTTAATGAATTTAAAAAGCTCTGTACCTGTTAAAGACATGCTCAATCACCTCATCTATCACACTTTGCATATGGAAAAAATCTTTCAGAGAAGTATTAGGTCTTTTGGTTCTTTTCTTGTAACTTATTTTGTTTGGTTGAATACATTTTGGCCCCATCCACATATACTTCTCCCTGCCTGACTACCTGGGCATTTGACTATTTTGCCTTTATTTAAATAGGTTATCCGACTGTTTCTAATAAGAGGCTGTGAAACTTTTGTATGTTAATCAATATATTTCTGCTTTTCCCATATTATATCCACTTTTATAGCATCATATCAATGTCGAGTATCTATCTCTATGTTATAATTTTGTGTGCATATGGCTGATGAAAGTTTTCCTGATCTTATTATGTGTAGGTTCTCATAATGGACAAACTTACTGTAAAGATCATGTCTTACTCGTGTAAGATGGCTGATATCACTCAGGAAGGAGTTTCATGTAAGAATGGAAAGGGTGAATTCTAGATATTAGGAAAAACTTTCTTGGTCCTTACATAATTTGTCCAAACATATACCCTCTAGGGCTATATTAGAGAATAACAATCACTTGTTATAGTAGCATAATTTTAATCATAAACTTATTATTTTATTCTCCTTTGTTCCTGAGATATTTATGTGCTGAAGCTTTCTTCTTTTGTGTGCATAACACTGCCAATGAAAACTTGACAGGCCTGGTTCCAATTTATTCCATCACCACCAACCCAAAAAAGGAACAATAACTGAGCACATTGCATGTACCAGCATTTTGTTATTACCGCCTAAACAAATATAACCATGTATTGTAGAAACAAGGTAATACAAATCTGCACAGGATACTGACTCTTGGCATGAAAGACGAACATATGGAGGCATCCTGAACAAGTTCCATTCCTGCTCAGCTTTAGAAAGCAATTGATTCAGGCTTGAACCATGCAACCAGGCCATTTTCGCATACTTGACATTGTTTCTTTCTTCACTTTGTGAAGTAACACTCGTTCATTCAATTCTTCCTTTAGATACCTCCCTTAATTCTGGAGCATAAAAGAACCCATCTAACAACCTGCCTATGAGCTTGAAATAACCAATCTCGAGACCTTCACATTAATATGCTGCAGTCCAAGGCTGAAAGATGCTACTGTTAAGTTTCATTACATTCAAGGATAGGGCAATTGGTCAACTTATAATACAACCCCAGGATTATTTTGTTTCGGTTTGGTAGCACAAAATTAATGTACATCATCCACATTCCTAGAAGTTGTAAAACTTTTATCATGTTTTCCTGCAGTGGTTGAAGACATATACAGACGAAGGCAGCCATTGCCCTCCATGGATGTTATATACTTTATCCAACCGACCAAGGAGAAGTAATATTCCTGTTCTTTAGGTTACCAACCATATTGATTGTCATGGTGCTTCCTTGAGTTGTCAAATTGGGTCTTTTCCTGTCATTTAAGTCCTTGGTTCCCTCTTTTGAGTTATCTAAGTGCTTTTTAAAAGTTTTTCTCTTATATAAAAATTTAAATAAAAAAATTCACATCGATTTATGTATTATAATATTTGTTAATCAACAAAAAAAAGCATAAAAGTGTAAAATCTGATAACTACAGATTTTGGGTGCCTGAATTGGATTTACATGTGTTCTTAGCAGAAAGCTAACTAACTTAAATTAGTAAAGGGCTTTAGGTATAATGGAAGGTATTCAATAATATCTTCAAATAAATTTGAGTTTGATAAGCTTGATACCTGAACTTTTTTCAGACTTGCCCTTTTTGACTGAGCTTTTGAATCGTATGGTAGGATTACTTACCATATTAAAATAGTTATCTGGCCTTCTATTGAATATTTGTTAGTCTTCTCCCCTTTCCCTTCTTTTTTCTTTCTTCTTCTGCTTTGTTTTTGCTTTTTTAATGTTTAGATTTGCCTTCACTATTCATACACACAAGCAGCTATGCACCTGTTAATTTATATAGTTGTCTGGATTTATAGTTGTTTTCTAATGGTTATCCTATTTTGTAGTGTCATCATGTTCTTATCGGACATGTCTGGGAAGTCACCATTATACAAGAAGTATGTGCAGAATTTTATTAAAGATCTTAAGTTTTCGTTTAACTTCTTAAAGTCCTATATGCCCATATTTTCCAATTGATTCTCTTTTCTGGCTGTGAAGGGCATACGTTTTCTTCAGTTCACCCATTTCAAAAGAGTTGGTTGCTCATATTAAGAGAGATGCAAGTGTGTTACCTCGCATAGGTGCATTGAGAGAGGTACAGCACTCATTTGTTATCAAATTATCATGTAGATAAAGGTAGTGAAACAATTTTTTGCCAGGTAGTTTAGACCTTTCCCCATAGAAAAGGAAAATTATTGGTGGATAATGATTTTCCCCCCCCTTGTTTGGCTGGTTATGCAGATGAACTTGGAGTATTTTGCCATAGACAGCCAGGTATGTGACTCTAATACAGAATTGGTCCAACATCTTATCCATGCCATGGGCAATTACCATTATTCTAATTATCAATGCATTTTGTTTGCATAATTTTGGTTCACTTTTCCACTGTAAACTATTTATGATTTTTCATCGTTCTTGCACGATGACTGCTTAATTTGTGTTTGAGTGGCATTTTAGGACACCTGTTAATTGATAATATGATGCAGGATAATATCTCTTATGCTATCCTTAATCTTTAATCTTTTAATAGAGTAGGCAGTTTTAGCCAGTTGGATGCTCTCCTTTGATCAAAACCGGTGGTCTGTTATGTTTATGTGCAGCTTTGGTATGGTGTTTTTGTTTGTTTAGAAATATGTTCTGGCTTTTGTGGCCTTTTGTTTTCTGACCCTCTTTTGCTGATTTCACATTTACTAGGGCAGTTTCACTTTCGTTCTCAAGCTTTCAGACTAATGCTTTTAGATTTAACATAAAATGAATCCATTAAAAAAATGTGCTGAGTATTTTTTCAGACCATATTTTAGTATTTCTGGTAACACTTTTGATATTTTGATTATTGGTTAATTTGACTTGGTTATCCTGTTGGGAATAGGAGAGAAGGAAGACTGCCCTAAAGTAATGTTTTGTTTTTTAGGTTCATTATAGAGCCATTGTTTGTGGTTTCTGATGGGGTAACAGACACTCAAATATAACCATGTTTGGCCTGCGGAATATCCTGTGTAGAGTGCTAAAAGAAACAGGATGAAAGGATAGATGAAATACTCCTAGGAATTTTCACCAGTGTCTTCAGACAGCAGTTACTAGCTTTCTAAATAGTGAATATGAACTTGAGGTCTTTGGATGATTTAATTCTCCTTTCCCTGTTAGACATGTACATAAGCTTTCCACCATTTTTTAATCAGACCATGGGGAACATATTTCATGAAAGTCCTGTTTATTTATCAACTATATTTTTATTACCTTATGATGGTATGGTGCTTTGTTATGCCAATTTCTTCATATAGGGTTTTATAACCGATAATGAGAGGACTTTAGAGGAACTTTTTACTGATGACGAGGAATGTCGAAATGGTGATGCATGCTTGAATGTGATAGCCAGTCGTCTTGCTACAGTTTTTGCATCATTGAGGGTAATGATCTTTAATAGTGGTTTGCATTATTGTAATATTATTTAAGAGAGGTTTATATTTCAAACATTGTTTTTCTTCTAACAATTCCAGGAATTTCCTTATGTCCGCTATCGTGCTGCCAAGTCTCTTGATGTAACCACCATGACAACTGTCCGTGATCTGATACCCACAAAACTTGCTGCTAGAGTTTGGGACCGTCTAATGCAGTACAAACAGAAGATTGAACAGTTTCCTCAAACAGAAACATGTGATTTGCTTATTCTTGACAGATCTGTTGATCAGGTATCTTCATTTTTAGAAACTATGTGATGATTGAATACCATTTATCTTCATTATTAACATATTGATGCATTCAATTTTTCATATTTAGATTGCTCCTATCATACATGAGTGGACGTATGATGCAATTTGTCATGATTTGCTAAATATGGAGGGGAATAAGTATGTTCATGAGGTGAGTAGGCAATTTGTATATCTGTTTCTGCTACTGAATTTGGTGATTTTTGTTGCTATATCTCTTTTGTGAATTTTATATAAAAGACTCGCATTATTTAGGTTCCAGGCAAAGCTGGTGGTCCGCCTGAAAAAAAGGAGGTTCTTTTGGAGGAACATGATCCTATCTGGCTTGAGCTTCGTCATGTGCATATAGCAGATGTAAGGATGGGTCCTTGCGCCTTTTTATGGCTTGAAACATCCTCCAGATGCTTATTGGTCATTGTTTGGTTTGTCAGGCTAGTGAACGGTTGCACGAAAAGATGACAAACTTTGTATCAAAAAATAAAGCTGCGCAAATCCAACAGGGCTCAAGGTTAGTGTAAATTCTTTTACCTTGTGAATGCCACTTTCTGTTTAGCTGATCATTTTTGCGTTTTGTTTTCTGTTTCCCCAAACTTTGAACTAAGTAGGAAAAGGTCTGTTATGATACGGATGCATTTATTTTTACTGTTCTGTATCTCAAGTCTCTGATAATTACGGCTATTAAAGGCAATTAATAATTTGCCATTTTTTCTCCTTTTTGCTTATGTCTACTCAATCATGATAGCTGATGTTTTGTGTGGGATCTGTTTGTTGTAATGTCATATTGTGCATTTGTCCTATGTTTAGTAGATGATTTTTTCTTGACCCAGCTGATGCACTTACCTGGTACGATAATAGATGATTGATATATAGACTAGGACTACTATTTTGAGTGTCTTTGAATGGAATATCACCTTATAAGTTGTCTGCGTACTCGATCATACCTCTGTCTATTTTAGTAGTTCGGGATGCTCGCTGGAAGTTTACATCTAATCACATCCACATTTTTTTGTGGCGGTGATATATTTGTCGTAGAACAGTTAGAAGACAGGTGGAGGCATGGATGAAATTTCAAGATTAGGAATGTTGACATGGATGCTGTTTGGCTAAATTCTGATAATGTTTTATTTTCTTTGTATTGCAACAATTATAAAAAACACTGTACCCTATTATATCCCATCCCAGGTTGAGGACGAATTTGGTTAATGTGACTTGTTTAGGATCTACAATATGTTTACAGCTGGCAAGGATTCTTTTATGGATCCAGAACTAAGGGATTTATCTGAGTAAAGGAATAAAAGGATGAGAGCTTCTTGTTACAATGAAGAAAGCAAGCATGTTAAGCAAGCAAAATTTCATGGTTGCATAAATTCCAAGCTTAAGGCAATCGTTTTCTAAAATCTAGCACTGGTGGAACTTGTTTTGCATGTCTTTGTTTGTTTTCGTGCCGAGAATCGGTTTTTCTACATTTAATATTTATTTTTGTTAAGGTGGTAAAGGAGAGATGTTCTCGAATGCAATGTTCTCTATTGTTTTCCTTTTCTGATTGGTGTTTGGGATGGAAAAATTTGAAACTAGACATGTTTTATTAGTTGCTGTCTTGATATATTTCTCACCCTTTAGTACACAATTTGTGTAGAGAGGGTGAACTTTCTACAAGGGACTTGCAAAAGATGGTTCAAGCATTGCCGCAATACAGTGAACAAATTGAGAAGCTCTCCCTTCATGTAGAGGTTGGTGTTTTACTTCTTAGCAAAAGTATCGTTTGTTCATGTTAATTAAATGTGTAAAATGTGCTCATTTGTCAATCTGAAGGAAAAGCAAAATGTGAACAACTATTGTTCTACGTAGTACAAATTTCAATCTTTTCTCTATTTTCCAACTGTTTAAGAAGAAGGATGGCATGGTTTCTTCTACATTTTTCTTTCCATAAATCTTTTTATGCCCTTTTAGACTTAGAGTTTGTTCAAAGCTGATCCTTAATTGGGGGAGCATTTCAGTTTTCCCTAGAAGATCAAACTTTAACAGTATATTAAATGACATTTTGTTTATATTAGTATATCAATTAAAATTACTCTATTTAGGGTTTCTTCAAGGCAGTGACATCTTAAGTGCAGATTGCAGGAAAAATTAACAGACTTATCCGGGAATTGGGGCTTAAAGACATTGGGCAACTGGAGCAGGATCTGGTTTTTGGAGATGCAGGAATGAAGGATGTAATTAAATTTTTAACTACAAAAGAGGTGAGTATTTGTGTTGAATTTTAAAGGACTAATACGAATTGGTAAGTGAACTGATCGAGAGGCAAGCTTCTTTGCAGGATGCATCGCGTGAAAATAAGTTGCGATTGTTAATGATTCTAGCATCCATTTATCCAGAGAAGTTTGAAGGCGAAAAGGGTCTTAATCTAATGAAGGTTGGCCTCCTATTTTTCTTTAACTGATTGTGTAGTTTGTTGTACTTTTGCTGACAGTTACTAGATATTATATTTGTCTTACCTAAGCTGATGCTTTTCACAGTTGTATAAATTACTGATCGAGTAGTTTGCATTATTCTTTCAGTTAGCCAAATTACCAGATGACGATATGAATGCTGTGAATAATATGAGATTGCTTGGGGGAGCCTCAGATATGAAAAAAGGTTCTGGTGGAACTTTCTCTCTGAAGTTTGACATTCATAAGGTGAACAAATCAGCTCATGAAATGCTTACCCTCTTTGATGACTTTTCATATATATTAATTTATATTCTTCCCAATTGTCAGAAGAAACGAGCAGCCAGAAAAGACCGCAGTGGTGAAGGAGAAACAACATGGCAGCTATCACGCTTTTATCCCATGGTAGAGGTATGCATAACTTGCTTTTTTTGGGATAATTTTGGACATGTGTACCATAATTTATAAACGATAACTGTTTAACTAATATTTATTTGGTCGTCCGGCTCCAGCGTAATGGATCAGTTTTTAGTCGTAATTTAGTTTGACAAATCAGTTGTCAGCAAACAAATAGGCTGCATCTTTTTGGGGAACGATATGTCATAAACTTTGGCATATATGTTTGTCATTTCCTTTTAAAATGCTGTTCTTCTTAAGTCTTGGTTAATGAGTTCCAAATTTTGATAGTTAATTGAATGTGTTCTTTTTTAAGGTTAACATTGTAAATCTCAAGTTTTTTGCCCCTACCACT
Organism: Erythroxylum haughtii; assembly: GCA_025504935.2. Taxonomy (NCBI): domain Eukaryota; kingdom Viridiplantae; phylum Streptophyta; class Magnoliopsida; order Malpighiales; family Erythroxylaceae; genus Erythroxylum; species Erythroxylum haughtii. The sequence goes on along the minus strand of JANSVB020000437.1, from coordinate 1,962,407 downwards.
TGGGTTATTTTTAAACCTAGGAAATAAGGACCTTGCAATATATTCTTTTTCTGGCCTTCTGCAAGATTAAAAGCACCTTGAAATTTCTCAACGTTTTAGGAACTTGTTGAGAAACTCAATAAAGGGGAACTTTCCAAGGATGAATATCCATGTATGAATGACCCAAGTGCCACTTTCCATGGGACTTCGATTGCTGCATCCAACCAATCTCAAACTCCTCATTCAATGAGATCAAGACGGACACCGACATGGGCAAGACCTCGGGGCTCTGATGACGGGTATTCTAGGTGATGTTCTTGGCCTATATAGTGTTGGCAATTTTTGCTCAGCCCATCTTGAAGTCAACGGGCTTGGAATTTTATAGTTGAGCCTGCCCAAAGCCCGAATAATACATTAATTGAAACAATATTATTTTGGGTAAAACGATGTTTTTAATCACATTCAGTTTGCTATTTTATTTTGTGGATACCAACCACAGCATTGGAAATTTGATTTCTTCCCTTAATCTTTAGATAAGAACCTATTTATTCTTAAATGTTGTTTTCACGTGGTTCTCAACGTTATATTCTGCATGATTGTTATTCCTTGATTAATCAAGGTGATTTTGTTTTTATGCAAGTTAATGCTACAATAGGATTCTTATGCAATTTGCACATCGTTGTATTCCTAGGAAATTCAAGATCCCATAGAGTACATTTATCCTTGTGCCATCAGTTCTAATTCTATTTATTTTCTTGTCCGGTACAGTGATTCAGTGCTTAGACATACATCTAGCGATTTCAAGAAGATGGGCCGACGTGTTTTTGTGTTCATTGTTGGTGGCGCAACAAGATCCGAGGTATGAAAAATTTAATACTTTTGGAAGTTCTTACAATGACTTTCTTAATATTGCATATGTCATCTTATGCCCTTTTTCTGCGTGATTTGATGATTAGTTGAGGGTTTGCCACAAGCTTTCAAGTAAGCTGCAGAGGGAAATAGTTCTAGGTTCAACAAGTATTGATGATCCTCCCCAGTTCATTACAGTAAGTAGTTCTGAGTTTCCTCACTATATCTTTTTTCAGCAATAGGATCTATCCCTCCCCTTTCCAAGATGTCATCCCACATGGGTCAGGATTTGAACCCAATACTTTGGTATGGGGGATGGAGTGGCCATCATGGGATCACTCTCGCAAAACCTCAATGTTCTTTACTCGTTAACTAAATGCGCTGACAATAATCTATTTATTCTGAATTACAGAAGCTAAAGCTGTTGACAGCGCAGGACCTTTCATTGGATGATCTGCAAATATGAAAATTGTTGAACTGGATTTTGGATCCCATTTGTATTCGTAGATTCTCAATTTGGTTGTCTCCATTTTTTAAAATCTCAATGTAAAATGTCCATCTGTAGTTTGCCTGGTCGTGTGTCCAGTTATGTGTAAGCATGCTGCCATATGCTGGGCTGTGTGTCTTGTAGTAGTGGGAGGATATATTGGAGGTGCCAACGATTTCACTCTGTATATTCTAAATTACTGGTAATCGATAGTGAAGGGTCGAAGGTGAGCTTTGAATAAAAATGTATTTGAGAAAATATTTTTTGATTGATTGGAGTAACGACAGGATCAGTATTAGCAAAGAAAGAAGAAGAAACGGTTGAGAGAGAGTCAGGAGAAAGAGAAGAATTTGGCATGACACCCTCCAAAAGGAAAAACTGCTCACAAAATGTTCACAATCTACTAATTTACATATCATAGGTACAGGGGAATGCCTCCTGAGCATGGATCGTGGTTAATGAGGAGCCGTTAAGGTAAACAGAGGTCATTGATTCTTGTACTTCGGCCAATTGCAATACGTTATTTCCTGTATTTTTCAGATGATATAAAGGCCGAGTAAATTATTTTTTTAGTGTAGAGGTTGACAATCATATACGGTGTTTGCAGTGTATGTGACTAGGAAGGTAAAATAACAGGCTTGAGTAAACATTATTTGAGAAGTTCCTTGCAATGATTTAGAAGAAGCACTGAAAAAGTAAACAAAACAAAACAAAGACAGATTATTAGACAAGAGAGAGAATCAAATCTCTAAAGCCCAAGCTTTCTCCACGTGAATCCGGCGCTCTTCTTCTGGAGTAAAATCGTTTGGGATACCAAAGAGAATACGAATATCCTCAGAACTCTTGCATATAAAGAGGTGTGCGGCCTTTTGGCATGCCCTCTCAAACAAGTCGTGAATGTTTAGGTAATCCGTTGCCATTATGAGATCGAATAGGCCA
>JANSVB020000437.1:1943108-1956954 GCA_025504935.2 Erythroxylum haughtii | reverse complement strand
CAAAGTAATAACGATAAGCATAATTAACCAATTAATTTTTAATTAGTGGAAGAAAACATGCTATGTTTGGGGATTTTATAATTAGATTTTGAGCAACAAAGTCAACAGTTGTAGAAGGTGATTTTAGAATCAGATTTGATTACTTCTACAATAATTGTTTTAGGTTTAAATTAAACGTGATTTAAGAGGGTGGTAAACATGATGCTTTTGAGTTATATGTAGACCATAATAGTGTTGTAAACTTCATATTGAATGTAAAGAAATTATGCTATAATATGGCTTTGGAGTTCATGTACGGTATTCCTTATGAATCCTTTGAATATGGTTTTAGCATTCTGGAATTGATAATGATGATCAAAAGATTATTAAACTTATTAAAAAAAGGAATAGATAATATAATTAAAGTTTATTTAAAATTAAAGTGAAAATTACCTTAAAATACTCTATCCATTATAAGGATTAATGTTGATGATATGGAGACCCATCAACTATAACTATTGATAACCAATATAGTTTTGGAGCCCCTCTAATAGCAGCTACTGATAAAAAACATGGTTTTAACACTCATTTATCAACGCCGACTACTGCTACTGCATAAATAGTGTAGGCTTAGCCCTCCTTTAATTATAATGATAGTTATTAATGAACAATATGTTTTATGCACCCTTCTAACAGTACCAATAAATGAATAAATTAATGAGAAAAATTACTCAGACGACCCAATTTATAACGAGTATGAGAGAGATGATGGACCTCTAGATAATAGAAAGTTTTAGACAAGTAAAAGGCTACAGGATGGCTTAGTTGATGGTAGTATTAAATGTACAAGTCAATGTGTTTTCAAGTTCAACATTAACAAAAATGATAGTGATTGATGCACCAAAAATATTAAGATTGAATACAATAATATATGCATTATTGGAGCTAGTACATATAAGGAGATAAAGAGACACAATCCCTATTTTACTGATTCCTTTGAATTCAATGAAAAAGATGAACTAAAAATGAATGATCTTTGAATAATTTGAAACATTTGGAAAGAAACTGAAAACTTATGCATATACAAAGGAGTTCTTTTCTTACATAGAGACTAAAAAACTAAGAGTGATAGTTATGCAATAAGAAACGTGACTGAATCATTCTTACTATGCTCACTCAATAGGGAGAATCCTTTCAAATAAAGATATTTTAGAGTAAGCATTATTTTGTAAGAACATGAATTACAAATGAATTTATAAAAAGTATTTGGAAAACTTTAAAGACAAACCTTATTGAAACATTTCTAAGTTGAAATAAGCAATAGTAATAGATTAAAAATGAGAAAATTTTAGGCATCAAGATATATAGAGCGAAGAGGCGTGCGTAGCATCTTGACCAAAGGGAGATGAAAGAGCATAATATGAGTTACTATTATGGATATATTTTTACATGTTATTAGGGATTAAATTAGTTATAATTTAGCATTTTTGAAACATGTTTAATATGAATTATATGATATTTTCCTATGTTTAGTTCATTGTTTTGTAGGTAATCAATTGAAGGAAAATTTCTCAATTTAGGTGTAACTTTCTCTATGGTTGTTTAATCAAGGAGATGTTAGAGAAAATTTGAAGTTATCATGATGAGAAACAACTTTATAGAGGCATCATAGATCAATTCATTCTCAAAGATGTTGAAAACTTAGGGAAAAGTGGAGAATTGACAAATATAGTTCCAAAAGTTGGGTCTTTGTTAGACCTATGTTGGTCATATTATGTCTCAAAGCAAGCCGACACTAGACACAAAATGAAATCAATGTTAAACTCATCATATTTAAACCCATAAAGTTTTAGAAGCTAATCGACACCTAATAGATAGTGTAATGGGTTTTGGACTTAATATTTAGAATTTGGAAATGCATGCAATTACAAATTTAATCAATTTAGAACTATTTCATGCAACCTTAACTTATAAATACTTTTATTAGAGGACATTTTATGGGATGTAGGAGGCCGGGGAAAATCTCTTTTTTCATTGAGTTCTTAGGTTTAGGGTTTCTTCACATAAAAGAGGGAAGTTTAGAGGATAAACATAATAACTATTCTAGTTCTTTCTTTCCTTTTCTTTATTAACCTACTTATTCCTTTAGCCTCATTACGAATTTATTAAAGACCTTTTGATTTTTGATTGTATATATTTATTTTATTGGTATAGATTAGATGATTTTCAAGTTTATGTAAAGTTCAATTTTATAAGAAAATGATAGGTGTACCTCACCCAAAAATTTAAACACTTGTATGAATGAATCATAACTTGTGAGAAAATTATCAAATGGAGGTATTCGATCTTAATAAAGGAGTTAGGATAGTATTTGCATTGTTTTTACTTGTATAATGATTCATTTAAGAAATATTACACTACAAGAAAAATTTAGATTAGCAACGGAAACTTAACAACGGAAAAATTTTTGTCGGAAATTAGCGACGGAAATATGCTTTCCGTCGCTAAAATTGAGTGATTTAGCGACGGTACTAATACTCATCGCTAAATTTGGAGGGAATTTATTCTGGCAAAATTTGCAATAGATATTAACGACAGAACAATATAGCCGTCGGTAATAAATTACCGACGAAAAATATACCGTTAGAAATTAGCGACAGAAAGCATATTTCTGTCGCTAAAATTGAGTAATTTAGCGACAATACTAATACTCGTCGCTAAATTTGGAGAGAATTCGTCACGGTAAAATTAGCGACTGAAGTTAGTGACGGTATATGTTCCGTCGCTAAAAATGGAGAGAATTTTTGACGAAATAAAAAATTTTGAGTTTACCTACGGAAAATTCCGTAGGTAAATTTCGTTGGTAAATGAATTTAGCGACGAAAATTTTCTTTCCGTCGATAAAAAGACGAGAATTATTGGCGGTATAATTTTTTTTTTAGTTTACCTACGAAATTTTTTTTTCGTTTATTTGTGTATTTTATTATTGGAAAACAACTTTAAGGTATAAATGTTAGTGATAGAAGGGATGCGATTTTAGTTGTGATGTTGAGATAAATTTCTGATGCATGTAAGGTGTTTGATGAAATGCCTGTTATTTGTAAAAATGATTTCAGTTCTTTATTTTCAATTATGTTTTTGTATAAATTTCAATATTTTAATTCTTTTACTTGAAATAATGAAGTTCTCTCCATGGTGGCTTCAAGAGAAACTAAACATTTTGCAGGTAAAATTTAAAAAATAGTTTTCAGCAAATTTACCGACGGAAAAAAATTCCGTTGGTAAATGTATTGGATTTTACCGTTGAAAAAAATTCCGTCGTTAATTACCAACAGAATTATAAAATCCGTTGGTAATTTTCTGACAGAAGAATTTACTTACTGAACAAAATAACCAACAGAAATTTTTACCGTCGGTAATTCCGTCAGTAAATTTACCAACGGAAAATTTCCGTTGTTAAATTTACTAACGGCCATATCTCCGATGCCTTTCTTCATGAATAAATTCTATCGCTAAATAAGCTTACCGACGGAATATGTACAAATTCTATCAGGAAATTTCGTCGCTAAACTCTATTTTTCTTGTAGTGTTATGTGTTTAATTTTTACAATTTAATTGAAGGCTTAAATATGTTTATGCTGTGTTATTAACTAATATCTTATGTGTGCAGGTTAATGTTAGTAAATATCATTATAGTAAATCTTTTGGAGATTATAAATCCTCTACTAGGGACACCAAAGAGTTTAAAGACCTATGGTATATTTTAAATTGGCACCGTACACTTAAGAGAGTGAAATTAGTTCTTACTTTAGTTAGTAGTGTTTAATTGGTTAAGGTTACTTATTGTTAATTACTTAAGGACAAGTAGTGAGTTAAATGTGTGATAATTTGATATGGATACATTTTATACGTTAGTGGTTAAATTAGTTATAGTTAGCATCTTTACAATATGTTTAATATGAATTATATTATGTTTTCCTATGTTTAGTTCATTATCTTGTAGGTGATGAATAGAAAGAAGAATTTTCATATTTGAATATAATTGTATCCTTATTTATATGATCGAGGATATATTAAATTTAATTAGAAGCTAATATGATTGATAACAACTTTGTAGAAGGCATCAAAGATTAACCCAAGCTCAAAGATATTGAAAACTTAGGAAAAATTGGATAATTGATCAACACAGTTCTAAAACATAGGTTTATATTGAATTTATGTTTTCATGTTATTTTTTAAAAGCAAATCAGTGCCAAACACAAAGTGGAACAAATGTCATACTCGTCATAATTACAACGTAAAGTTCCATAGGCTAATTGGGTTGGATAGGAAGCATAACAGTACATCAAACTCATGATTTTGAATATGAAGATGTATAAAATTACAATTTTAATCACCTCAAAACTCTTTTATGTAACTCTAGCTTATAAATACTCTTGTTATAGGACTTTATCAAGGACTTATAGGCCAATGATAACCTCCTTTGTCATTAAGTTGTTAGTTTTAAGATTCCTCCACATGAATGAGAGATTTAGGAGCAAGATAGGAGGTCAATTGTAAAAACTCTTCTATTTATTTCTTTCTCTTCTTTCTTTGATGTTAAGATTGTCTTTTTTTAGTTTTCCTTTCATTATGTTAACTAGCTAAATCCTTAGTTAGGGTTGAGGATATAACTTTTGATGGATCTTTTAATTATTAATGCATGAAGGATTATTCGTTTGATTAAATTATTCTCTTTGCTCTTAATTGTTAAGTTTGTGATTCGCCACCATAGATTTAGTCTTATGAATTGGATGAAGAACTGAAAGAAGTATGACCCATACTGCGAGAATAAACATTATGGATCTAGAGAAAGATATTTTCCTAGATAAGGGGTGATAAGTAAATAGATTAAATATTCTTAACGAGTTTGATTAAGTTGAATTGCATATTGAGAGGTGATAATTATCTAATTAGAAATACTTGTTTGCCTTGAGAGAGGGCACATATACATTAGGTTAATTGTTGTTTTAGTTTTGATAATCGATCTTTCATGATAATTATAATTCATAATAAGTGAAATTCGAAATCTTAATGGTTATTATCTTGAATCATTTTTTTATTTAATTGTTTTGCATTAGTTAGTTCCATAATTTAATCATTTTTAATTACATGTTATTTTCTTTATTTTTTTGTTTGAGTAGGATTAATAAAAATATTAATATAGTTATCATAGCATCAATACTCTCGAATACTAAAACTTGCTACAATTGATTATATGCATTTGCAAATAGAGTCAATCAATCACCCTTATAAAGCTATAAAATTTGATGTATGTAGTGGTTACATAAAAATTTAATTCTAAATTAAGATAATATGACCATAGGTTTTGTTTTAGACATTTATGAGCTAACTTGTAGAGGAAATTGAAAGTGAAACATTTTTATAAGAGACTAAATATGGAACGTTGCTTTTAAGTGTACAAAAAAGGATTTGAAAAGAAAATGAGTAAGGTAAGGGGAAGAATAAAGATACTCACAATTGATTGAAAAAGATTCTAGAAAAAGATGTATGTATGCTTTTAATAAAAGAATTGAGGTTGATTGATTGTCAAATAATACTTATTGGCACTTGATTTTGCTACACTTATTTTCAATTGCTCAATCTTTTAAATTAGATCATATATCTTGATTTTCTTACAATTTATTGAAAATAGCTTTTAAAATTTGAATTAATTTGCATTTTTAAAAAGATGCATATATATTTTTATTTAATAAATTTTGAAGTAATTTTTATAAAAATAATAAATGAAAAATTTTAATCATGTTTATTTAAATTTTGTAGTTTATAACTACAAATCATCATCATCATCACACCTAGTCCGAAGTCTCACAATAAAGCAGAGTATGTGGAAGTTTGATAGTATGCAATCTTACTCCTTCATAGTAAAGAGACTATTTCTTGTAGACTCGCATGTAGATATGACAATAAAATAGTGATGCAGGTTAAAGAGTAAATAAGTAAAAACTGGCATGTTAAATAATTAAATAAATAAAATTTCAATAAATACATAAGGATATACCTGATGGTGACCAGATCTACTAGTACCTTACACGCTGCTAGGGGTCTTTACTGAGAGACCCTAAGGATATGACAATCCGACTATTTTAGACGGCCTCGTGGGATCATTCCCCACTACGCCTAACCTGAAAAACCAAGTTGAAGGCCCGAAAGCCTTGTACAAAACTTACACTAGCAAAGGCAGAAAGGACATTTGGGTCGGACTTCCTATGCGATAAGTATGTGGCATGAGGACTTAAAGGGTATCATTTACCCTTATCTGATCATGCGACTTTTCTATTTCTAGTCATTGCCTCAATAAGGGCCAATTCTGATATATCTTTCTTGATCACTTCCCTTCAGTTCTTGTAAGGCCTCCCTTTTCTCCTCTTATAGTCATTAAGAGTTATTTTTTTCATAGCGTTGTACTGGAGCATCAGAGGACCTCCCGTTCATATGCTCAAACCGCCTAAGCCTTGTCTCTTTCAACTTGTCAATAATACTAGCCACCTGTAGTATGTCTGTCACCACACAATTCTGGACCCTATCTTTTTTGATAATGTCATATATCCACCTAAGCATACGTATTTTTGCTACCAACAACTATCTTGTATGTCTACGCTTAGTAGCCCAACACTCTGCTCTATATAACATAGTTGGCCGAATCACCATTTTATAGAAATTTCATTTGAGATTTAAAGGGATCTTTTTTTCACATAAAACACCTGATGTACTTCGCCATTTGACCCACTCAGATCTAATATGATGTACTATATTGTCATCGATATTATCATCACTTTGAATGATGGACCCGAGGTATATAAAACTTGATTTATGTGGTAGAATGTTAGTATCATTTGCTAATGCCGCCTCTTGTACCCTATGACTTCCCGAAAAATTGCATTCTAAATACTCCGTCTTGGACCTGCTCATTCTAAAACCTTTCGATTCTAATGCTTCTCTCCAACATTCTAACTTGACATTGATGCCCTCTTTGATCTCATCCACCAGGACAATATTGTTAGCAAATAACATATACCAAGGTACTTCTCGAATATGTTTGATAAATTCATCTAACACTAATGTGAACAAAAAAGGGCTTAAGGTCGAGCCTTGATGTAGTCTAACTTTAATAGAGAACGCTTCCGTGTCACTTCCTATTGTCCTTACACTAGTCAATGCTCCTTCATACATATCCCTAATTACTCTGATATAAGTCATAGGAATGCCCTTTGCCTCTAAGCACCTGTATAGGAATTCTCTAGGAATCCTGTCATATGCCTTCTCTAAATCTATAAAAACTAAATGCAAATCTTGTTTTCGTTCTCTGTAGCATTCTATTAGTCTCCGGAGTAGATGTACTGCTTCTGTTGTGGACCTACTAGGCATAAAATCAAATTGGTTGGCCGACATAGAAGCAACTCTCCGAATTTTATTTTCAATTACCTTCTCCTGCAACTTCATGGTATGACTTAGTAATTTGATGTCTCTATAGTTGTGACATTGTTGGATGTCTCATTTGACCTTGTATAAGGGGATTAACCTACTTAATCTCCATTCATCCGGCATCTTGGTTGACTCGAGGATCACATTAAAAAGCTAATCTTTTGATAACTACACATTAGCTAAAATTGTTTTTTATCAAGTTTAATATGTTTATCTCTTTATTAGTCATGAGCTAATGGGATGATTTACACCTCAATAGTTTACAAAAAGTCCAATTAAGTCCTTATTGTTATTTGTGGTGGCATTTTACACTTTAATATTACTAAAATTGTACTTATTGCACCTTGATGTTACTAAAATAGTACTTATTAAATAATAATAGAGGTTAATTTAAACCTTTTGTGAAATATTAAGCTGAAAATTACACTTTTAGCTAATGTTTAAAAAAATTATTTTAAGATCACATTAATACTTGGTAAATTTAAATTGCCTAGTTATGATATGATATAGGCTAAATTTATAACTCATTTACTAAAAACTACATAAACTTAACTCAGTTAGGATTTAGGGTGCTACTAGTACTATTTTGAAAATATTAAGGTGCTAATAATACCAATTTGAAAGCGTGAAAGGGTAACATGATACAAAAGACAATGGTAGGTACTAACTTAGACAAATTAGGAAATATTAAGGAGAAATTCATACCTTTTGCTATTAGTCATGTGTTTATTTCTTTATTCTAGAGTTAAATTTAAGTTTCAGGGAAAATGAAGGTTTAATTGAAAAGCTTTGGAAAATGTTCAGGCCGAATTCAAAAATTTAAAGAATAGTTGACTGAAAGAAAGTTAATATGAGGAGGGACACGGTTACAAGGAACAGAGGGACTAACCTGTAAAAAGTGAAAACAGATGGCTTATTCTGGAAAATGGAAAGTTGAAACCCAAAAGAATGAAGGAAAAATGACGTTTGGAACGACAGAGCAAAATGATAAGAGTGCCCCCAGTGTCATAATTCCACTTATGGTGCGTTACTTAAGCAAGCAATACCTATGTCTCACATGTGGCTTCGGTGTCATAATTGTGAGGAGAATATTTTGCATGCATTGCTCTATTTGCACATGTGTGGAAATTATTTGTTCCGGTGAATACCAAATCTATTTTCTTCTCCCAGAACATGGACAGAGGACAGAGAACTAGACGAAGCCAAAGTCAAAACGATGCGTAGGACGAGTGGATCAAAACGCATCACAGCAAATACACAGGCAGAAGTCTTCCAGCCCGTTGCCAATCCACAAGTCCATCCTTGTTTGTCAGCGGTCTAGAATAGGCTATGTTTCCATTCCTCTGTACTCCAGATGGCAGACCTTCATTGGCTGATTTTCATTTGACGTATATCACAAGTTCCAGAGTCGTCCATCTTTTCTCATATGGCTTAATCTTAGGTGTTAATTTAAAGCAAACGATTCGATCTCATAGCTGTCAAAAATGACCATCAGACTCGACTCATCTTGACTGTTGAGCTTCATCCATTTTAATCTTAACCGTCAACTTTGGATATAAATTCGAATGGATACTTAGATTTGTCCAAATTGTGCTTTCTCTTAGACTCATATTCGAGTGGACTCAAGAAAAATATGTATATGCCTAATGGTTAAAGACAAAAGTTGGTGTCAGAAGATTAAAGAGTTTTTGAGTGGACTGATTTAAGACAAAATGGCTGAACCCACTCAAGTCCCCCTTTGGACGTAAAAGTGGAAGTCTGTGTTGAACATAGTCTGACGCACGATTGTGTGCCAATCTGTGTAGTTATCAGGAATGAAGATTGTAAGATAGATACATATACATCACAAGCTAGAGATTGTGTAATTTGACGTCAAAGTTTAGTATGGAACGACGTCTAGGACGTGGTCATGTCACAAATTTAGTCTGTCATTGAAAATCCTAGTTTTGTATTATTTAAGGAGTGTTTCAAACAATATAGATAGTTTTTGAATGTTTCTGTTTTGAGATATATCAATGCTTTTCTCTCTTTTTCTTCTTTGATCTTCAAAATTATCAAAGAATTCATGTTTTGTGGTGTTCAAATCTTATATAAACTTGTTTCTTGATTGTTTATAATCTATAGGTCAATTCTTTGTAAATTTGATTTAGCTTTGTTAGTGTGATTCAATTTTGTTAGTGCGTTCTTTGGTATCAAAATCTAGCTCTAAATCACGTGTGATAATCCTTTTGTTTTCATATTATTTAAAATTATTTCCTTTGTCTTCGTCTAAATTTACGATTTCTTTCTGACTACTTATTTATTCTATTACATCTTATTTTTGTTTCCAAAGTTTAATTAAAATTAATATTTGTCATCATCTTGTTTAGGGTTTCCCTTATTACAAGTTAGTGCATCTTAATGACTTCGTTTTTTTAATTCTGCTATCATTTGTTTAGTTGAATAGGTCAAATTTCTGTTGCTATTTTCCTAGGATAAAGTGGGTTAGTAGTAGAGAGTGAATAACAGAGTAATTTTCACTCTGATTTAGTGGGATATTTTGGGAGTTCTTTTAGGAAATTTGTTACTTCTTTAGCTATAATTTTTCACATCTGTTGTAATTTTTTTCTTCATGCTTTCAATAATATATCAGCTTATTCTCCAAGTACTTGCCTTTGTTCATTGCTTCATTAAGAATTTTCTGGTTTTTTTTCTTTTTGTTTTATGGTATCAGAGCAAGGTTAGGGCTCTTCTACCTTTACTTTCTTGTTGACATTTGAGAAAATTCTTGTTTTGTATTATAGAGATATTTAATGGGGGAAGTGGTGCTAGTGCATAAAATGGCATTAACAAACTTGTAGGCACAAACTACAAGTATTGGACAATGTGTATGAAAGCTTACCTTCAATGTCAAGACTTGTGGGAATTGGTGGCTGCTTCTGATTCGGAGATTCCAGCAGATACCCCTGATAATGTTGAACCACGAAGGAAATGGAAGATCAAATGTGGGAAGCCCTTATTTGCCTTGAGGACGACGATTAACAAAGAACTCATTGATCATGGTCGTGATGTTGATTCGCCAAAGCAAGTCTGGTAAAAATATTTGTGCAGAGATTTCAGAACTCGATACGGATGAGAAGATCAGTGAAGCTCGTTTAAGAAGATTTCTCATTCGAGGGCTAAAGAAGGAGTATACGCCTTATATCACCTCCATTCAAGGATGGGCAAACTAACCATCAGTTGAAGAATTGGAGAACTTGTTGTCCAATGCAAAAGCTTTGGTTAAGCAAATGGCCAAGAATTTTAATTCTGAAAATGATGCCATCCTTTTTGCTAAAGAAAGATCAAACGAAGGTGATCGAGAAGAAGGTACTTACAGGAGAAAAGCTACCAGCAACACTTTACAAAGTAACAGATCTATCAAGTGCCATTGATGTGGGATGCTTGGACACATTAGGAGAAATTGCCGTGTGAAGATCTCCAAAGCAAATGTTGTTTGCGAAGATGAAGAAGAAGATGATCAACCCAAGTGAGAGCAATGTTTCACTATTGAAGCAGTTGTAAGGAAAGACAAGGCTACTCTTAAATCAACATCAAACTAATCTCACATTAACTATGTTGATTTCAAGGAAGAGTGGATCATCGATTCTAGTTGCTCACACTATGTGACTAGCAATGACTCATTATTTTCAGATCTACGACAACATAATGGAGAAAGAATGATAGTTACAACTGACAACTCCACCTATCCGGTAGTGAAGGAAGGTGTTGTGAAGAATGGTGTCACTAATACAAACATCAAACTAAATGATGTCTATCATGCTCCAAGTTTGAAGAAGAACTTAGTTTCAGTATCTCAAATTAGTAGTGTTGGAAAGTATGTATTGTTTGGCCCTAATGATGTGAAAGTGCTAAATAATATGAAAAATGTTGTCGTTGATGTTGTTCTCTCTGGTAAGTAGAAAGGCTCTCTTTTTGTCATGTCAACTGGAAGGTTTATGTAAAGAAAACAAGTCAGACTGATAATAAAGCAATATGGCATGCTCGATTGGGACATTTGGGCTATCAAATGCTATAACAAATCTCCTCAAAGAAGTTGTTTGATGGCTAACCAACTTTGAAAAATGTACATGAAGAAGTGATTTGTCAAGGTTGTTAATACGACAAATCACATCGCCTTCCTTTCAAAAGTTCATCTAACCGCAGATCAAATCCGTTCGAATTGGTGCACACGGATTTGATGGGACCAACAAAAACAGCAAGCTATAGTGGTTATCAATATGTGATGATATTGGTAGATGACTATTCAAGATTCACTTGGGTATATTTTTTGAAAGAGAAAAGTGAAGCACTTTTCAAGTTCATTGAATTCAACAATATTACAGAGAAGGAGTTTAGCTAGAAAATAAAGTGCCTGAGGAGCAATAACGGTGGAGAATTTATGTCGAATGACTTCTTTCAATATTGTGAGAAAAATGGGATTCAAAGACAAATGACATGTCCTAATACCCCTCAGCAAAACAGAGTTGCAGAAAGGAATTTGGCACATCTTGCTTTGACAAGTCTTATATGGTTACATGACAAGAACCTTCCTTGTAAGCGTTAGGCATAAGCCTTTTTATGTGCATTTCATGTGATAAATTGTTTACCGCCATGGCCAGGTAAAGAGAAAGCTCCTTTTGAATTATTGTATGATCTAAAGGATAATGTTAGTTATTTTCGGATGTTTGGTTCCATTTGCTATGTTTATATTCCTAAAACTAATCGAACTAAACTTGACTCGAAAGCAAAGAAATGTGTTTTTTAAGGCTATGACTTAAGCAGGAAAGGATGGAAGTGTATGGATCTAAAAACCAAAAAGTTTGTGACATCTAGAGATGCTGTATTTGATGAGGTGTCATCTTGGCGTACAACCCAAAAATCAGATTTAAAGAGTGTTGCACCTGATGATAGTCAAGATAATTTATCATTCTTCCCTGAAACTAATTCACAAGGAAATGATGAATCTCCTGTCCCAATGTTGGATTCTTCAATCTCATAAAATGGTGAACAAATAATTAGAAGATCGGTTCGAGAGAAAAAGCAACTAGAATACCTTAAAGATTATGAAGTACAACTGAATCATTGCACTGTGACCTCATGCTTCTTTGTTGGAGCATCAGATGGAGAAGAACCAACATGTTATGAAAAAGCTAAAGGCTGTCAACAATGGGAAACAACAATGTAAAAAGAAATTGAAGCCTTAAGAAAGCATGATACATGGGAACTTGTACCAAGGCCAGAAAACTACAATCCAATCACTTGTAAATGGGTCTATCGATTGAAAAGGAAGTTGGACAGTACAATTGACAAATGCAAAGCTCGTCTCGTTACTCGTGGATTTTCTCAAAGTTGCAGACTGGACTACAAGGAAACTTCAGTCCAGTAGCAAAAATGGTACTGTGAGATCAATTTTTTCACTTGCTACCTTTAGAAGTTGGAAGCTATGGCAACTTGATGTAAAGAATGCATTTGTTTACGGTGAGCTAGATCGTGAAGTCCTAATGGAACAACCTCAAGGGTTCATCTCCAAACAATTTCCTAACCATGTTTGCCGATTGCAAAAGTCATTGTATGGCCTCAAATAAACACCACGTGCTTGGTATGGTAAAGTTGCTCAATACTTCATCTTTTATGGATTTAAAGTTTCTGATTCAGATTATAGCTTGTTTGTAAAATTAGAATAAAAAATCCATTTGCTAATCTTGCTATATGTGGATGATATGATAATCACTAGAAGTGATGAAGCTAAAATTTCTCGTTTAAGAAGCGATTTGTCAATTCAGTTTAAAATGAAAAATTTAGGTGAACTTGGTTGTTTTCTTGGTCTAGAAGTGGAGGGTATTTCATATCCCAAAGAAGATATGCAAAGAATTTATTGCAGCGCTTCGGCATGAGCAAGTCAAAAAAAATGGCAACTCCCATGGAAATAAATCTCCAGATGAAGAAAGATAAAAGACATTTGCTGAAGAATGCTAGATTATTTTGACAGCTTGTTGGTAGTCTAATTTACTTAACTATCACAAGACCAGAAATTGCATATTCTATTGATATTGTTTCTCAGTTCATGCAAAATCCAAGAGCTTCTCATTTAGATGCAACAAAAAGGATTCTATGTTACATAAAAGTTTATGTCAATTATGGTCTCATGTATAAGAAAGAGAATGATTTTTTATTAGATTGGGCAGGTAATAAGGCCGATCGTTGCTCAACTTCTGGGTATTGTTTTAACATTAGTTGTGTTAATGTATCTTGGTGTAGTAAAGAGCAATCAACTGTTGCTCTATCCAGCATAAGTTACATTTACATGAATCACACGCATGAGCATTTATTAAGAGTTTAAGTTGTTAGAAGCGATGAGAAG
>JANSVB020000437.1:1901922-1916282 GCA_025504935.2 Erythroxylum haughtii | reverse complement strand
ACTATATATACAAATTGATATATTATGAACAAATAATCTTACGCATAGCAAATAAATAAAGTATATATATAATATAACATTATTATAACAAAAACAGAAAAAAAAATTGACTATTATTTATTACCGACGGTAATTTGTCCGTCGGAAACTGAGGTATTTACCGACGGTTAATTATTCCGTCAGTAAAATGTGATGAAAACACCTTCGCCTCACCGACGGAATCTTATTGCCCTTTCCGTCGGTAAATAAATACCGACAACAAACGTCCGTCGTTAATTCTGTCGTAAATGTGCGGCGGAAAATTTCGGTCGGTGAATTTAGCTTCGGGACGTTCACCGACCGAAATGTTGGGGCACCAAATTCCGTCGGTGATTACATTCACCGACAAAAATCTGTTGTTTACCGACGGTACATTCCGTCAACAAAACGCAGATTTCTTGTAGTGAATGTTACTGTGTAATGATAAAAATTACCAAATTGGTCTTCCTTTTTTTCTTAATCAAATCTGCTTGGGTATGGAATTACTAGTTTTGAATCTTTGATAACTTTCTTTTTTGGATCCTTCTCCTTCTTCTTCTGCTTATCCTTCATTTCTTCCATATCGGCCTTTTCCTTGTCTTGTTTCTCTTTTTCTTTAAATTTCAACTCCTTTCCACTCTTTAAATAGCTTTAACTTACTCCCTTATGTTTAGCTTGGTGTTGCTCTGAAGTACTTAGTACCTTTCAAAAAAAAGCTTAGTAAGTTATCCAATTTGATTTTCCAAGTTGTGGATGGAGGCTTCTTGATTTTGAAGATGTTTCAATATTTTTAAAGCAAGTCTCAAATATAATAATAAATTTTTTTCATGATCTCTTTATAAGTTGGCTTCCTTTGTCTTTATTATTATTGATGATAATAGGGTAAATGTCCTTGTGTTTGTTTTCCTTAATTATTCTACAAAAAAGTCAGGATGGCTTCTCTATCTCAAATTATAAGTATTATTATAAAGATTATTTTAAGGCCAATTATTATAAAATCAACTTTCTTAGTCAGATGCACTATATTTTTAGCCACCTGACATTCATGATTGGGATGTCCATTATCACAAATGTCATAACAAATCATTTGTTTCAATTGACCTACCAAAATCATACTATCAAGCTTCTTGAGCTTTCAATTTTTCTTCTAATTTTGTCACCATACAACTGCTATTAGCTTTGTCTTGTAATTCCTTAGGAGTTTTAAAGCTACTAGTCCCACTTGAATATGCATCAATCAACTTCTTGGATGGATAATTCAATCCATTATAAATGTTGTTGAACCATTTAAATCATGTTAGACTTATACGTCATATGTACTAGTAATAATTGTTTTTCTATTTATTTAATCTAATAAAATGAATGACTAACTTAAAATAAGTTATTAACTAAACTAAAATTATTGATCTAAAATAATAACTAAAATCAATAAACAAGAATGAAGCAATTGTTTATAAATAAGATCTAGATGTAGAATCTCCCTAAAACCTTTCTATTTGTAAATTTATATTGGTTCATTTACTAACCCTAGCCTTTAGATCATTAGAAATTAAAAAGTTAGAATCATAATCTTTCTAAAAAATTATAGTTCATATCTTAAATTGCTTATTGAATATTTTTTCTAATTAAAACCCCTAGTAACGCATTAATTTGTTCTATAAATTCCCTCATTAGATTTGACTTTAACCTAGAAGATTTATGTGGTCCTATCTCTAAGATTGCATGCGGATCTTATTATTCATACCATAATCTATTTATACATATGTTTTCTCAATACCAACATATGAAATATGAAATTTAATCGAAATTCCAGTAAATTCTTATTCAAACATAAGAAATAATCATGAATAATTCACAAGGTAACTTGGTTATTTCATTAAATCAAATAATCAATCCAAAAAAATTGTTCTAGGGTTTATTCTGTCTAGATATATTCCAATTTAATTCATAATAAAATAAAGAAAACTAACAATAACCAAGAAAGAACCCAAAATAAAAGAAGACATTGTCATAGATCTTGAAATCTTAAAGTTCTTCAATTATATATTGATGAAAATCCATTCTCCCCTCCAAATTCGCTCCTTTCTTGTGTCAAGATAATTTGGTTCATCTCCTTAATGAATGTCCCATATCGAATTGTCTCCTTAATCTTTTTATATCTAAAAAATGTTAGAAATTTTATAAAAAATATGACCAATAGTAGAAAGACATAGATTCATGTTAGACTTTTGTTGCTCCCCTTGCAGAAAACCTAGATTTCTTATAAAATTCACCCTCAACACGTATTCTGAATATGAATTTGTGTTTTACATATGTTCCTTAACCATAAACACAAATTGAATATGGATTAGTGTCATATACCTATGGCCGGACTCCTTTTCTCTAAATTCATGTCAAATTTTCTCTATCTTGTCCAAATTCCTTCATTCTTTATTAGAAAGTTAAAATAAGGCCTAAAAATAAAATATAAGCCACTTTGAGTATAAAATATTATAAAAATAACCTATACATAAGCAAAATGCTCTCAAAATAATGTTAAGAATATAGTCATACTAGCACTTACTATATCAAATTCATTTTATTACTTTAAAATTTTGATAAGGCAAGATGGAGGGAGAGTTTGTAGGCTTTTCAAATTCATTTATGTAATTTCCTTAATAAATTTAATAATGTAAGATAGAGTGAGACTATATGCGTATATTATACTTATTTAATGATAAAAACTTATTTTGCTAAATTTTATTTCATGGAAATTTCTAGTGTTTCTTGGTTGTTAAATTACTTTAATATCCTTCGTTAAGTTTTGAATAAAGTAGAAACCATTGGTTATAGGGAAAAAAAAAGAAAAATGATAAAGCACTAATTTAATGATAGAAAAGAGGAGAAAAAGAGGAAGAATAGCCCAACAAACATATATACCAAAAGCTTCATAATGTTTTGGGCCTATAGAAATCTATAGATAGGATAGCCTATTACAAATGCATGTTGCTAAAGTATCATACCACAAGTAAAAAATTTGGCCACGCTCAGTGATACTATGTGATTATCTTAAAGCTCGCATTAATCTTGAAAACCAATATAAGAAAGTGAGATGAATAAATGCTCCTATATGTAATACTATTTTTCTTTAACAAATAATGCTCATAATTTACATAGCACTAAGCCATACTTAACTTTGGTTTTCTATATAAAATTAGAAAATTTATTAAAAGGCATGTAACTTTAAAATGTCCATTTCATTTATTTATGTTAATAATGATATGAAAAACTTTTCATTCCATGAATTTGTAAACAAAAGCTTGATATTAACAAGAGATGCTCCAGCAAGCTCAATAACACCCAAATGCCTAGAAAACATAAGGGTCGTAAAATTAAACATAAATTTAAAGATGGAAACAATTATAATGGTTTTAAAGTAAAATTATGAAGGTGGCCATTCATTTCCCATTATCCTTGGGTTTATTTTTAATAGATAATGGAAAAAAATCCCTAATCCCTAAACCCCAAACCNNNNGAAGGTCCCCAGACCCTTCATCTTAGTGGGACATCCACTGGGGGTTTGTTGTTGTTTTTATTGTGGAAAAGGGTTTTAAAACTAAGATTTTAAAAGTTTGAGATCAATTTAAGAAAAAAACTAAAGTTTAGGGACTTAAGTACACCTAGTATAAAAGTTCGAGGCCCAATATAGGCTTTTTATCTTTTTTAATTCATTTTTTAAATTTTGATAAGGTTAGAATGAGACTCTATAAGCATGATAAACTTCCTTTAAATTAAATTATTTGGAATTTTATAAGGATAGAGCAAGACTTTTACAAGTATGTTAGATTTATTTGAATTTGATAAGTTTAGAGTAAGAGTTTAGAGGCCTATTAAAGTTCATTTAATTTGATAGTATTAGAATAGGAGAGAGAATTATTTTCTACAAGCCTGATAAATTTTACTCATGTTAATTTCTTTGAAGAATTATCAAGGCATGATAAAGATTATCTTAATAGGTCTTCTTTGATAAGTGAAGAAACATCAACCAAATTAATAAAACAAAAATTTAAAAATTTAAAAGGTTATATTTACCTAAATCATTTGTATAACTACACCCCTACAAATTAGTAGGACAGAAAAAATAATGGAAAAGAAAATGATTTAGATTAAGATAGGGATGTTGCCAAAAGTATTAGAGTTAGGAGAGTCATTGTCTGTGGGACTAATGACCTTAACCTTAATATCAATCCCACAACACTGGTTAAACTCCTCACTCTTGGTTAGTTTAGGCTCAATATAAGCATCGACGATGTCCAAATCTATAAACGATAAGTTTATTTACTTTTTCTATGCAAGCATTATGTAAGTCTTGAACCTTACCATCATAACACTAATCAAGTTATCATAGTTCCAATTCTCAAAAGACTTAAACTTACAATTACAAAACATAATCTCAAATTTGAAGTCATCGCCCTCATGCTTTCTACATTGTTACTCAAGCTTCCCCTTTGTGTTTATAACCTTATCCTTAAAATATGTGACCTCTTTCTTTAGCCACTCAAAGAGCTCAAAAGTGTTACTCTTCAACAACCTATTGCTCCTTATGAAAGGTCTTTAAGTCCTTTTCCACCTTTAGAGTTATGCTCTCAACCTCTTTTCTCTCCTCTATAACCTTATCAGCTCCATGTAAACCTTCTTATATCCAATGAATATAGAAGAAACAACACAAAAGAAAAATCAAAGCTTCAAGCTTGAAGAAAAAAGAAAAAGTTAAATATGTCAAGTTAACTTGCCCTAGCAAAATGCCTTTTAGAGGATGTATGGATGAAGTCCACATCCTTATCCTTCAGGCTCTCTTTATCCCTTGGATTCACCATACCTTGGACCATCTTTAATGCCATATAAATCTTCATAAATATAATCAGTTTTTCTTTAGGTTGAATTAAGAGAAGAAGCAGTCATCTTCTACCTTGTAACGTATAGGGAGCATAATGACGTTCTTTGTGCTAAGAGGGAAGTAAGTAGGAGAGAGTAGGGATATAGGATTTGATATTGTTAAGGGTTTAGGCTTAATAAAGGTAACCTTATTGTTGTGGATCAACTTTTATTTCTTTTTTCCCTTAAAGATAAGCCTAACAAAATTTTATCTTTAACCACCTTATTGCTTGTGAGCATCTTATTCATGTTCATGGTTATCATAAAAATAATAAGATTAGAAGATTTTCAATATAAAGGAAGGAAAATAAAATATAAAGAAAGAAACCTATAAGGATTCTCATTTCTATAAGATATTCCTAACTGGATTAAACTTACTTCACATGAAAGTCTCTCAAAGTGAAAGGGAGTATAGAGTACAATAGCTTTTAACTAAAGAACCTTATGATTTATGTGGTTTTTCTTAACTAAAGAACCTTTCATCTAGTTCCCCTCTAGAAAATCTTAAAGTTATATAGACCCATTATATTCCATAGGAAAATTAACTTGTCTTTCCATCCTTAAACCCTTTTAAAGGATGCTAATAACTAAAATCCACTTATAACACTCTAGTTATACCATCTGCTTTAGGTCCCGATAAGCCTATATTGGTAGGATAGCTTAAGGTTGGTCACCTCTCTAATATGACATGAAACTATAAATCCAACTAGTAGACTTCATTTATAGAGGTGAATTTGACTTGGGCTCAAATATGTCAAGTCAATGACTTACAAGATCATTGGGTATATAAGAAATTGAAGCTCACTCTTAAAAGTGTAGTAATAAAAAAACCACCTTATTAAGCCTAATGAAACATATACGCTTGTCTTCACGTTGATACTTAAATCTTGTACCCTCATTATTATTAAATTTCTTCATCTTCCTAAACACTTTCTTTTTGACTTTATTAAGTTTCATCCATATTTTAAAATTTTCTTAAAGTTACCAATTTAGAAGTCTAAAGAAGAATTTATCAAGTAAATTTTCTTCCTAAACCTAGTAATCTCATATTTATAAGATGCCCTAAAAGATGCCTAATTATTATACATATCTCTAAAACTCAAGGTTTATGTTTATATGGTTAGATACAACTAGGGCCATATCAACATAGATATTACAACTCACCTTGCCCATTAAATGATATTTCATGTTCATTCTTAGCTTACTTAAAGCAAACCTAACCTTAAAAAAGGGAAGCATTTTACAACATTCAAAGTGTCCCCTATTGGCCTAAGCGTTGTTCCCTATTGAAGACAAAGCTTTAGTAGGACTTATTACAAATAGTTTCATTTTTTTCCAAGTCATAAAAGAAATTAAGGGAAATGATACCCCTAACAGATGCACAAGATGGGCTTCAATTATTTTGCCTAGCCAAATTTATCTATTCAAGCTAGTGACTTCAAATTCATTTATACAATTCTCACTTTTGGGCTTACTTTTAATATTCCCATATATAAGTCTCAAAGATGCTTTAAAAACAAGATCAATAAAGGTAGGGGCCATCTAAATATGGAAATAGAGTCCCGACCAAATACTAATCATGCTTCTTAGTTGAGATAGATTTAAACTCTTCTTAGATAGTTGGAATCCATTTATACTTTTTAAAGGATCAATTATCAAAGGAAGACACTCCAATGTAAAGTGTGGATTATAAGTATTATCACAAACTTACTTTAAGATTTCCCACTACATACTAGCACCTTTTGCTCTTATTGATTTCACCATCAAAATATCTCCATCAAGAACAAGTTGGGACTTTAATTATTTCTTTCTATAGGCTTATGGAAATGAGAGCATTATAATAGGACTATCTTAATTTCAGTCTACATCATATACCTATATGATAAAAATAGGAGAGTTGTCATTAAGCTTTAGTGTCAAACTTCAATCATCAAATTTTAGTTGTCAATCTTGAACAATGTGGGAGGAAGTTGACCTTTAATGATTTTTAGAAATGATTTAAAGCGTAGACAATATTGTGTGATATAATAGGATAATGAAGTGATGATAGTTTTCTGAGCCTGTATAGACATTTGTGCCCCTTGAGTGAGCTATTGTTGGCTTTCCTCATGGAGCTTTATAAGATGATGTTACAACATATGTCATCACTTTGACAAGATACAGTCAACCACGTTAGCATAAGTTGACATAGGAAATGAAATGATAATATATTGATAGCTTAAGGGTTTTAATGCTAATTTTAAAATTTGAAGAAGATTTTTATAGTTTTATAAATGATATAAAGGCTTGGAGAAATTAACCCTTTTCTTGGAAGTACTTTGCCACCGAATTAAATATTTATTTATATACTTTTCTACCGTCATTCATATTTGTTTGCCCCTTTATTAGTTTAATGGAACCAAATATCAAGGGTATTTTAGTGATTAGATACAGGTTGTTGTTGTTGTTGTTGTTGTTGTTGTTGTTGTTGTTGTTTTGTTTCTTAAGGGTTATCAAGTCAACTCAAGTACATTTCAAATCAAGCAAGTAAAATGATTCTCAATATTCTTCAAAAATCATGATTCATGTTTTTACAAATTAACATAAAGGTCTATAAATGAGGTATTTTCTTTATAAAAGTATAGAAAATAAGTTTACCAAAAACAATTTCCCATGTATTATAAAATATATCATATTTTCAAAATAACTAAAAGAATTAGAGTTACAAGTACATAAGACTAAGCATCCAAGACTTAGTCTTTCCCTTTTATAAATATAACTTATTATTTAATTTCCAAAAAAAAAAATACTAAACATCTAAAAAGGGAAAATCCATATGGTTCTTTGCTTGAAGTAGTATTATAAATATGATATAAGGTATTTATATTTTGTTTTTTAAATACTTGTTGGATTATACAATTAAAATTGAGTGGAAGCTTTTTATTGGCATTTGGTTATTTTTTTAAAGTTAAACCAATAATAAAGAAAATTTCATTATTATTTTAGTTTAACTTAATCTTCAAATTCTATTTAAATTTATTCATTTATATTGACTTTAATTTAAATTATTCAACTTGAAATTTTCTTTTGTTTTAAACTAGACATCAATCTAGTTTTTTAGGTATTAATGTTTCTTTTTTATTAACGTGTTTTATAAAGGATTTCACAAAAGTGTATTATTTTAGCTAAAAAGAAAAAAGAACTTGATAGTAAGAGAGTTCCTTCTTTATAATTTGTAGACATTTTATCCTATGAAAACAGTTAGTTAGCTAGAGTTAGTTTTCCAAATTGAATCATGTTTACCTGAAACAAAAGAATTGTACTAAATATTAATTATAAAAATTTATATAGGAAAAAGGCACATTTTTTTCCTTGAACTTTTACCTAAGCGCACTGAAGTCTTTGAACAATCTTTTTCTTTCAAGTTACATTCAAACTTTTAAGAAATTGGTGTTTGAATCTTTTTCTTTGGTAATTGGGAAGTGACTAATAAGTGTCAATTTCTTATACCTGGAAAGTTTCAATGTTTGTTGTTGGTTAAATTATATTGACGTCCTTTGTTATGTGTTTAGTAAAATAGAAAAAATTGGTCACTGAAAAAGAAATCAAATAGTAAGTATAACACTTTCGGTGATAGAAAAGAGGAAATGAGGACTTCTTCATTCATATATTTGATATGGAAATATTGATGCATGTTCTCAAAGGTGTAAGTGGAGTCAATTGTTAGTGATTTTATCACAATAAGGTAAGTTAACTTATACTTTGGAAATGATACTTTAATATTTTTATTTCATGATTTAAGTTGTAATTTTTTCTAATACTAAATTTTTAATTGTTTTTAATAATCAATTGAGTTATGTTGACTAAAATGAGTTTTGTTTATAAACTAATTTTATTGGTTTTTGATAATTTATTTATTGATTTGGGTAATGACTTGATGGAGACTTTTCTTTGATAAGTATTTAGAGGAATCACTTTGTAAAACATGATGGAGGCAACACATTAAGATATGACTCTAGCATATAAAGGTGCAAAAATTCAATTATGTAATAGTTATTTATTGTCTTGTGTATTTGAAAAGTATGGAACAAAATACTAAACCATATATGGTTCACATTACTAGTCATTTCATTAGGATGTGGAATCAATTGAAAAAGAATATTATTTCACTATAGGGAAAATTTTGATAGAGATAACTCACTCTTCTATATTGGTGAGAGGAAAACTTTAGCAGAAGGCATTGATCCAAACAAGTTATATTGATTTAGTATCATGGAAAATATTAAACATATTAGTATGTTAAGTTAGATAAATTATACTATAGGCATCCAAATAAACTTTAAGAAAGGGGTTGGTTGAGATT
This sequence comes from Erythroxylum haughtii, assembly GCA_025504935.2. NCBI lineage: Eukaryota > Viridiplantae > Streptophyta > Magnoliopsida > Malpighiales > Erythroxylaceae > Erythroxylum > Erythroxylum haughtii. The sequence goes on along the minus strand of JANSVB020000437.1, from coordinate 1,907,008 downwards.
AAAGATGATCGTAAAACAAATGACATAATCTATATTGTTTCAAATTACAAAAGATTGGAGATTTATTTTAAATGTGAGTATAATGAAAACAAAGCATCAAAAATAGATAATATGGATGATGGGATTGTTAGTACTATGGTTCTACTAAATTTTGAAGAAGAAAACAATGGTTAGATAGAGGATGTACTACCTGTTTTGAGAGTGAATAATGTGAATGATAAAGGTCCCAATAAGTTGGATGAGAATGAAGATAGTATTCCTATTGCTACTAGTGGAAGTATTAGATATGAAGCTTCAATTTCTTATGCAACTACAAAGGTGGTAGTGAAGTTATTAATTATTATACCAGTGGTGTTAGAGATTATGAAAATGATGGTGCCAATGAGCATACAAATATTAATGGTGGAACCACAATTAATTGTGCAATTATATAAAATGGTGGTGAGGCTATTGGATGTGCTAAAAATTACACTAATATTAGTGTTAGAGATGTTACTAATAATGGAGATGATGAGCAAATATTGGTGGTGAAGATACAATTGGTTCAGTAACTAATATAGGTGGTAATGAAGCTATTTATTATGCAACTATTGGTGTTATAAATGGTGCTAATGATGGTGTTTATAAGTATACAAACATTGGTAATGAGAAAGGTGTTGAGATTGCTTATGCTTCCAAAAATAAGGTTAGTGAGAACGAATTATAGACTGATTTTTAATGTACAAGTGGAAGAGATGAAAATGAGCTTTATGATAATAGATAAAAAAAAATATATAAAAAGGAAGTAAAAGATAAGAAATGAAGATAAAGTAGTTGGTAGGTAGAGATGAGGTTGTGAACAATATTATTGAAGCCTAAAGATTAACAAGTAGATGAAGATGAAATAAAGGGATTTAATTATAAGAAAACGATCAAGTACATTTAGAGTGATAACATAACTTAGTACTACTCAAGTTTTGGTGAGGATGTTGTTAATGCATTAAAAGATATTTGTAAGAACCTTTATTATGATCTAAAAATTATACATTAGGTTATAGGTTTGAAGTTTAAAATGCTAAGCAATTCAAGGAAGTAGTTATTTAATACCTTATTACAAAGAGTTTGGGATTGAAATAAAAAATGATAAGTCTTAGATCATAGTGAGATTTGGACTAAAGTTTATGTTACTTTTTGTAAATATCAAGGGAAATGACGCTAGTTTTGTCTTAAGAGATATCACCCTACACACACATGTATAACAATGAACATAATATGCTCAACAAATCTAAATAGATAGTGCACCACTACAAGAAAAGGATTAAATTGCAACCAAATATTAAGATTGCCAATTTAAAGGCCTTATTGAGAAAAGATTTAAAGGTAAATGTTAGTTTCAACACTTTCAAAAGGGAAAAGATAATTTTCATAAAGATGATGAATTAGTGCCAAGTGGCTGAATTTACCACACTATTGGATATGGTAAGGAGGTAAAGATAAAGATCCCGCGAACAAAATGGACATTTAGAAAAGTAATGAAAATTTAAAAGGTTCAAGGTTGTTTACAATGCTATATATGTTTTAATGCTTGTAAATGGGGTTAGATTGAAGGTTATAGGTTAATACTATTGAAAGGAATGGAAATAATCAAGTATTTCTTATTGCTTAGGATATGGTTAATGTTGAATGTATAGAGACAAAGATGTGGTTTTTAAAGCTTCTAATTTCATTTCTACAATATGAAGATGGCAATGGTTTGACCTTCTTTTATGACATGCAAAAGGTATTTAATCATATTTATATATACTATTATATTTAAATTATATATTTGTTTAACTAAATGAACTTACCATTTTATTATGCATATATGGCTCATTAGGGTCTTCTTCATGAAAAACCAAAGTATTGTTAGCAAACGTTAAGCATAAAATATGTGCAATCAATATTTATGCTAATTAGATACAAAGATAGAATGGAGATGATCTAAAATTTCAGTTTTGAAGGAATGACAAGTTAACCTTTGTTCATGATTTCAATGTTCAGTTACATGTGCTAAATTTACTATATTTCAGATTTAATCCTAAATGTGATTGTATAGACAATAACATAATTAATAATTTTAATAGTTAGATATTGAAGGCTAAAGTGAAACTTATTGTCAGCTTGTTGGAATATATTATAGAAATGACTATAAAGAGGATGCATGCAAAAAAATTTTTTTTTGTGGAAATAAGAAAATAACATAGCAACAAAATTATGGTAGTGTTAGAAGAGAATAAAAGAGAAAGTTTTAATTGTTTTATTTACTAGAATGAAGTCAATAGGTATGAGGTATAGCATATATTAAACAAGTTTTTTGTGGGAATTAGCAGTCGTACTTATACAAATAGATATTGGGATTTAAAATGAATTCCATATCCTCATGAAGTAACTGCCCTTTACTATAGTCGTCAAAACCCGGAAGATTATATAGATAAATGTTTTACCAAAGAGAAGGATATGCAAGCATATAAGTATTCTCTTAAGCTACTTGATGGACCAAGAGTCTGGCCTTAGTGTGAAGTCATCGAGCCACTAGCAAAAAAGAGAATACATGATCGCCCCTAAAATAAGAAGGAAAAATTTGAACAGTCCAAATAACTTGCATCAAATATGGACAACAAGGGCACAAGCAATGGTAATCGGTTATAGGATCATCTAGTACTTACATAAGTAAACATAAACAGGGAGTCCAAGATGCCCAAGCATAGTATCAATTGACACTACATCAACTAGCACAACATAAACATATGAAGTCATTTAGATTATAGAAAAATAGTGTTAAAGAACCAAAGGTTAGAGGGAGAGGTAAAGGCAGAAGTAGAAGAATTGGTAGGTACATAACACATTTTAATAGATATACTGGCTTAATTGAGTACCAAAGAAGCTAATAAATATAATAAATTAAGTTTTATGTATTTTTAAAATTATACAAACACTAATTCATTATTATAATTGTGATTTATATGCAACAATAGCCAAATGTTTAGATAATAAGGCTAAGTAGCTTACAAAGATCTGCAACATGTCAAATATAATTCTTAAACTAAACGATGAATTTCAACCAAGAGGACTGCAATGTAATGGTAGTAATAGTATGACTTCATTTAGCTTATATACTCGTAGGGATACAAAGAGGAGAAAGCAATCACCTTTTACCTTGAACTCAAGTCAAACTTGATAAACATCCAATTGCGTGCATGTTTTTGCTTTTTAAAAAATTAATATTCTAGACCTTATTTTCTTATAGTATATTTTGGTATGAAAAGAATGTATATACAGTTACTTTGGAATTTTAGGTTATCATATGTATTTATTTTTTAAAGCAATTGAAACCTTTTAGTAGTTATATATATTTATTCAATTACAACTAATTACAAAATCATAACAATATCAAATACAACATTGATAAGTACATGTGATTCTAAAAACAACTTCACTACATAAGATGATTAAAAAATTGTTATTCAAAATTTGATTATAACATTTGTCTACACCATATACATGTACTTTTAAATACAATATAATATTTCTAACAAATTATCATGGTGGAACGCTAAATCTGAAGAAGTTGAAGTTGTTTAACTTTTCAATAAGTAGAGTTACAATTATAGCTATAATGTTAGTCTGACTATTATATAGTTAAATATTAAGCCATCTACATCATAATTAGAGTTTCCAAAAAAATTTCTTCCAGGATTGTCATTGTTTTAAGAAGTCATCAAAGAGCTTCAACTTCCATATCAACCAAAAACATGCTCATTATATTAGCTTTGACTATGACTCGTTTTTGTTGATTTGGAAAATTCACCATCCATTTTTTTTACCAAATACCTATACCAACTAAACATCAAACATAAGTGATTATATAACACAATAGTATAATACATGAAACTACATACATAATAGTAGATGAGTATGGGCTCCAAATAAGACCTCAAAACTATATTTCAATAGAATATTTATCAATGATAGGGTGGTGATGAATTGAATGCGATATATGTAGAATTTTCATAATATTGCTGCTAAAAATCTTCAAAGCTTAAATTTAGTGAATGAAAGTGTGCAAGCTTCAAATTGTTTGAATCTCTTACAAGATTGCAAAGAAAAATTTGATCAACTTCAAATTTTGCTAAAATTGAAAAATGCCCAAACCTTAAGATCTTAGGACGTTAAACTCATTTCTTCAAGTAAGTGACATTGAAAATTTACTGGTCAAAATTGATTGCCTATCTCTAATTTTGTTGTTGAAGGCTCTCAAAACTTTAAGCTTATGAAGGAAAGTGTGCAAGTTCCAATATTCTTCAATCTCCTTCAAATTGTGTTAAATTCACATCACTCCTTCAAACTAGTTTTCAACAAGAAGTATATGATACTTGCATTGCGTTCATTCAAAGTTGACGTTTGATTTTTACACTAGGTTATAATATAACATGTAATATTACCAAAATTCTCATCCATTACCAATTTCTTTTTAGTTTTAGACTAAGGATGGTGTGTATTGGTTACTCCTCAGCTGCTGATAAGAAAATATTTAAACAGTATCTTTTAAAAACTTTAGGGACAATTTGGCACAAATTTTAGTTCATGGATTTAAGTGTACCTAGAATAAAAGTTTGAGGACCAAAATAAAAGCTTTTATTTATAATTTGCAATCCACAAAACTTCAAATTTTCATGCATTACATTGCTTTTTGATACAATCCATGGAAAAGGGTCATTTCACATCTTAAAGAATATCTTGCAATTTTTAGTCAAATCCACTTTTTGTATTTTTCAACCTTACTTTTATTTCATTTACAATTTAAATTTTAAATTATCTCTTTTAATTTTATTTAATATTTAGAATTGTTTGTCCAATTTTAAAGTTCTATTCATATTAGCTAATTATACTTAAAAATCTTATATTATATTAGTAATCATTTTACTAGAATTTCATATTCTTTTTTAATATAAGATTTTTATGTTTACACTTATAAGTTTTTGTTACATACATTGGCTTTTGTTATCACATGTACTATTACCAAAAGGCTCACTCGATTCCTATTATTATTAATTTTGCATACAAAAGA
>JANSVB020000437.1:1795825-1808364 GCA_025504935.2 Erythroxylum haughtii | reverse complement strand
CTCAAGTCTACATTAGTACCGTCCTGTCTTCTCCTTTATTTCCAAGTATACATACATATACATAGACCAGACCCCACATGTCTGAAAGGAACCTCCGCAGAAGAACTCCGACTTCCGGTGGCGGAAGGAGGATTAGGCCGCCGCACCCGTCGTCTTCTTCTAGCAAGCTGGCTTCTCCGTCAACCCCGCGACGATCCGGGAAACACTACTCGAAGCCCACAAAGGTTTTCAAGAGGTCCTTTTCGGAGCCGATGATGTGCGGTGGTGGTCGTAGCGAGGGGGAAGATCATCTTAGTCGGAGGAGTTTGTGGAGCGGGAGTGAAAGTGAAGGTGGTGTTTTGTATAGGCCTAAGACTTGTACGGATGTGATGGTTTCTTCGACTTCTCTGACGAATTTGTGCCCGAAGAGTCCGAGTTTTGAGGTAATGCTACGAGTTTCTACGTTGTCTTAGTTAATAATGAAAGTGTTTTGATCTAGTTTGGGGGTTGGAGCACATATCTGGATTTGTGTTTCATTCTGAAATCATTGAACGAATCAATTCACTACTCCGATTTGCAAAAAGAAACATAATTTTTTCTTTTCCCTGTTTGTTTCTTTTGTCCTTTCACTATTCCGTTCACCGGAAAGTCACCTAGTTGTCTACACAAAGAACAAATCTGGGCCCATTTCATATTTTCATGGAGAACAATCATCTTCGTAGTTTGAAACTTGAAAACTGTTTATACTGTGGTGATGGTGTAGTAAGATTATGATATATCTCGATGCTTGATCTAAATTTGCTACATGGATCTTCCTAAAAGAAGAGACAGTTCGATTCTGAAAGTTGAAGCCTTGTTAGCAGGTGTTCAACAAAGAGGCGAAGGTGGTGGTTAATGTAACAGTTGAAGGGAGTCCAGGACCATTGATGATCATGGTTAAACTTGGATGTAGTGTAGAAGACACAATTAAGCTCGTTTTAGACAAGTATGGCAAAGAGGGTCGGACCCCTAAACTTGATAAGGATGCTGCATCTACTTACGAGTTGCATCACTCCTATTTCTGTCTTCAAGGTGAGTGAAGATTTTGGACATTTTATCTATCTAACTAGATGTTCTAATTGGCTTAATAACCAGTAGATTTATAGAAAAATGACTTTTACATCTATGACGCCATGGATGTGTTATTAACGATCCGTCTGGGTTTTAAACAGGTTTGGACAAATCAGAATTGTTGGGGGATCTTGGTACTAGAAGTTTCTTTCTCAGAAGACGCAGAAACAATGGAGCATCAACTTCTTGTAGCTCAGAGGTTGATCCGGCCAAGGGAAGCCCACCGCCAGTTTCGCCACCTGCGTTCTTGTTTCCATGTTTTTGTGCTCGGAAGATCAGTAAACTTGTGAGAAGAACTCGGAGACTATGGAAGATTTTGATTTGCTGGCAATGATCCTCGTTGAGATGTAAATATCACTAATTTATAATCTGTTGTTTGTCAATGGTCAAATGTGCCTCTCGCAAGTTCATCGAATCATTTCAATTTAGACTTCTGGGCCGCTCTGAGTCCTTTTTACGGTATGCACGGAACATACTACTTGGCATTAGTAATTAAAATTTTTTGAAATAAGTGGTCGGAGTCCACGAAAATCTTAGAAAAGAAGTTGCACAATTCAGTGACGCCTAGGAAGAATATTCCCCGATTGAACATGTGTGTCTGCAATCTGCAAAATGGTCGGTCCAATTTTTGTGGTTTAAGGTAAAAATGGTCGGTTTGGTTTATTTGTGCACAAGGTAAAGGCCAATAATTGTTGACTTGGAATTATATAAATTGAAATTTGATTTCACATCGCTTGAGCAGTCTATTTCCTTTTCATGGTACAATAATTATAGCTACAATCGATTTATCTCTTCATATTAATATCATTATAGTCGCCATCATTCATCCATCCTTCCTTATCACTTTTATTTTGATATCAATATAACCGTTAAGATTCAAAAGTCAGTTTTGATGACCATCTCCAACACGCGCAAGTCAGGAAGTTTTATATATTGGGATAGCCATTTATCAATTATAAGTAAGAAATCTTGTATTCTATTTCGATCAAAACTATTAGGAGTAAGGAGTATTACTTCAACAAGGACATAAAAATACTGTTCATCTAATTATAATAAATTACTAACCATCTTTTTTTATTCCTTATCTATTCATTTCTTTTTATACTAACTACCCTAATTTATTTTTCTCGGGTCAATATATTATTCTTATTGATTACATCTTTAAATTTTTGTAGTAGTATAGAAAACACTCTGACCCTATTAATCAATCATTTCAATTGATTCTTTAAGAAAGAAAAAAAAAAGATAAGGATTAGTAAATTTTATCCATTTTTCCTAATTTATATCCGTCTATATGAAGTAATCGTCATTTTCTTTGTTGCATTTGCTAGTGTCCGAATGCTCTTAACTTCTAGGAAATTTCGCTACTCTGTCCTGTAACTGTCTCAAAATCCAAACCGAACCGAACTCTAACTCATCAACTAACCGATCCAACGTTTGTCCCCTAACCACACGCCTCTCTCTTTCTGTCACTCTTTCCTATCAACGTAAAAACATTATACTCAGAAAGGTCCCAAACATATTAGGAATATTACTGATCGGTTAGCTATGACCTCCCGTCATCCAACGATCTCTAACCATTTCACTGGCAGGTCTTCGCGTACAGCCTCCACCGGAGGGTTGCGTATCTTCTCGATGAAGACACATTCCTATCTTGCCGGCCACCGAGTTGGGTTTCTTTCGGTTCCCAGAAGACTGACGATTTCAGATATGAATATGAACAATGTTGATGGGCCCCGGAAGTTGACGAGGTTGTTGCTGAATGTGACTATAGGGAGAAGCTTAGGGGCAGTGAAGGTTATTATGTCGTCGGAGTGCAGAGTGAAGGATTTGATAAAGGCAGCGATTGATATTTACGTGAAGGAGAAGCGACTGCCTCTATTGAAGGAGATGGATCCTGACCTTTTTGAACTTCACTACTCACCGTTTAGTTTGGAAAGTAAGTAACTTGGATTAACTTTCTTTTTATCTTCTTGGTTCTGTTTAGAATATTTGGGAGTCCAGATCTCCTGTCCAATATTACGGTGTTTTATTGTGTCCAATAAATCTCAGCCGTTTATTTATGTAAATTCTGTGTAGGTCTCATGTGGACTACACGTGGGTCTCATAAAATAAATAGTTGAGATTTCATAGACAGAATAAGACAGGGTAATATTAGTCAGGATATCTGTTCCCAATATTAGGAGCCCAGCGATAGAATATGATTGTTTGGGTTGTTGTTTTTGTTTCCGGTGGTCCTGATTTTTTTTGCAGCTAAAAGACGACGGCATAGGGTTGGTATTAGATAAAAAGTCACAGAAGATCTCGTACCGTCGTTGGGGCGGACGGGCAATCCGGGCCTATCATACATTTATCGAGTCAAGTTAAAAATCAATATTATTTTAATGTATAAATAAAAATAATTGTTATTTTAAAAGTGAAATTCAAATCATTTAAATATTTATTGGAATGGGATCAAAGATTGTGGTAATTTTGACTCAAATAAGACGTAACTGAGCTGAAAGTACCATCCCCACCTGTTATTGAATCTTTTTTCACGCTATGATGCAGGTTTGGATGCAAATGATAAGTTGGAAAGCTTGGGTTCAAGGAATTTCTTTATGTGTCCTAAGCCTTCTCGCACAGCCTTAGAGAAACCAAATCAGAAGGAAGTCAACCCTTTGACCAAGTTGATGGCCTTCTTGCTGTAGCAACATCGTTATTAGAATATCTGCGTAAATTCACATGTTCATAGTTTTGTCATCAAATAGAACTCTTGAAGTCTCGGGTAGTTTTACCCTCATAGTCGGGGTGGGTATTCCTCAACGGGTCATTTTGGTGTTAATTTGTGTAGAGATCAAACGACGCAGTATTGTTGATGCGTTCTGCGTTGCTGCCTTATTGACTCAAATCTCCTCATGTAAAATTTTAACTATTAATGAAAATTTTAATTTCTAAAAAAAACATTATATAACACATGAAGTTTTTTAATCATTTTCATAATTTAATTAATTTAATCAACAATCAACATACACTTCTTTATCACTCAACATAACGAGTTTAGTTGCAAAAACTTTTTAGCATCTTTTGTATAATGCTTCTCAACAATGGTGATAAAATATATTCGTTTATAAGAACTTTGTGTGACCAAAACAATAATATATTGGTAACAAAAACTTTTTTTGTCGTTATTTGTTAGCGTTATTTGCGACAATTTAGGATAATCAATGCCAAGTATATAAATTTTTCATGACTACATGTGACAATATTCATATTCATCGCAAAATTTGTCATATTTCGGATAAGATTATGTAAAAATTGTAAAAATTTTCTATAATTGTTGTCAAATATATTTATTTACTAACAATTTTTAATAACGTTCACAAAATGTCAGATTTATTACGGTGAATTGTTAAATCGTAACTAAAGGATAATTTTTGGCAACCATTTTATAATTGTCACCAATTAAAACTTAGTCAAAACATACATATATTGTAGTGATCAATGTAGCGATTGTTAAATAACAGCAAACGTAAATCAAGTGGAATGCGATAATAGACGGCAAATTCTGGAGATTTATATTGATTCCATCGAGGAGTTACAAGCTAGTAATGGATAGAAAGGGATGAGAAAAGAAAAGAAGAGAGAGAGAGACAGTTTTTCATAACAGATTGCATGCCTCTTTCTGGTACAATTCGTTCCTTAAAAGAGCATCTGTATTCCCTAAAAGTGCACACCGTTATTCCTCTATCGTCCCAATGGCACACGTGGCATTGAGTACGAATTCGTCCAGCTTCTTAAGAGGGAACCTGGTCCTCAAACTTCTCCTTGTAGTCTGAAGGTCATCATTGACGTTGGGCTGTAGCATTGTTGTTCACAACAATACCTCCCCCTTGAATTGAAGAACAACCTTGTCCTCAAAGTGCAAGTGAGGATAAGACTGGGGCAAAACATCCTTATTTTCCCAGGTCGCCTCATTGAGAGTCAAACCCTCCCAATATACCTTCCACTGTTCTACCATAGACTAGGCGCGTTGCACCAAGCGTGTCTCCAAAATAGCAAAGGGTTGGAGAACGAGAGAGGAACTGGAATCAACCAAATTCAAGGGTGTGACCTGCTGGTCGGGTTGGCCAATGCACTTGCGCAAGAATGAGACGTGGAATACTGGATGTATCTGAGTTGACTCCGGCAATTCTAACTTGTAAGTGACGGCTCCTATACGTTGAAGGATCTTATAAGGACCAAAATAACGCCTGCCCAACTTGCTATGTCTCTGCAAACGAATGGAGTGTTATCGAAATGGCTGGAGTTTCATATAAACCCAATCACCCTTCTGAAAAGCTACCTCGCGTCGACTATGATCAGCATAGAGTTTCATACGAGTCTGTGCCTTCGGAAGATTCTGTTTGAGCGAGGATAAAACCTTGTCACGTTCCAGCATCTGACTTGTCACCAAGGGGTTACCAGTAGAATCTTTGATGTAACAAGAGATAGTGGGAGGGTTGTAACCATACAATACAGCAAAAGGAGTCATCTGAGCGGATGTTTAGAAGGCAGTATTATACCAAAACTCAGACCAGGGAAGGAACTTCATCCAAAAAGATGGATTATCAGCCACAAAGAAGCGTAAATACATTTCGACACATTTATTAAGGGCCTCCGTTTGCCCATCGAACTGGGGATGATAAGCAGAACTCATGCTTAGAGTAGTGCCCTGCAAATGGTGTAACTCTTTCCAGAAATTGCTCAAAAATCTAACGTCTCTATCAGAGACAATATCCCCGGGTATCCTATGAAGGCGTACGATCTCTTGAACAAAAGCAGAGGCGACGGTGGCACTGGAAAAATTAGATGGTAACCTAATAAAGTGGCCATATTTGGAGAGGCGATCAACAACAACCATGATGACTGTCTTTCCTTTGGATGGTGGCAGGCCAACAATGAAATCCATAAAAAGGGATTCAAAAACTAACTCAGGGATTGGTAGTGGCTTCAGAAGTCCACTAGGGCTCAGGGAAGAAGCCTTCGTCTGTTGGCAAGTGTGGCACTCAAGAACAAAATGTTTAATGTCTTTGCGCATGGACCTCCGAAAAAAATTAAAGGAAAGGCGATTAAAGGTCCTGGTGACGCTAGCATGTCCTCCGACAAGTGAGGAATGAAATTCAGCAAGTAACCTTAAGCGTAAAGGGGAATCAGAAGGCAGCACCAAACGGCCTCAAAACAATAGCAATCCATCACGAAACTCAAACCCAGGAAGTCCCAAAGGATCACGGCTTAGACGTTGCTGTAAGGAAAGCAACTCCTGGCTAGTTTGATTAGCTTCTCGTATATCAAACACCAAGGTAAACTGCACTTGTGACAACGCAAGGAAACTGGACATAAGCACACGAGATAACGCATCAGCGACACTATTATGTTTACCTGGGCGATACACAATGTCAAAATCATAATCGATAAGTTTGCCAAGCCACTTCTGTTGATCAGGCGTCTGAACTACTTGTTCGGTCAAATGCTTCAAGGATTGTTGGTCAGTAACGACAGTAAACTTACGACCAAGCAAATACTGCCTCCACTTAGCAATGACCTGGGTGATAGCAAACATCTCCCTCTGGTAAGTGGAAGCTTGCTACATTCGGGGGCTAAGTTGGTGACTAAAATAAGCCACGGGATGATTGTGTTGAGGCAAAACGGCGCCAATCCCCGTGCCAGAAGCGTCGGTCTCAACTGTAAATGGAGATGTAAAATCGGGTAGATGCAAAACAGGGGTGGTACTCAACAGGTACTTCAATTGTTCAAAGGCAAGAGTAGCAGTCTCGGTCCACTGGAAGTTGTCTTTTCGCAATAAGTCAGTCAATGGTCCGACGATAGAAGCGAAATTGCAGATAAAGCGCCTATAGTAGTCGGCCAAGCCCAAGAATCCTCGAACTACCTTAACTGTGCGGGGAATGGGGCAACTCTAGATGGTGCGGATCTTCTCGGGATCAACGGAAACACCATCGCGAGAGATGATATGGCCCAAATACCCAATGGAAACAGTGTCAAAGAGACATTTATTGCGTTTAGCCACTAACTGCTGCGCACGTAGTAAGGAAAGAACCTGTTCCAGATGAAGCAAATGAGACTGCCAGTTCGGGCTATAGATGAGTATATCTTCGAAGAAAACCAAGACAAATTTGCGAAGAATCGGGCGAAAGATATCGTTCATCAGGCATTGAAATGTAGACGGGGAGTTGGTGAGGCCGAACGACTTTACGAGGAACTCGTAGTGACCGTCATGGGTGCGAAAAGCTGTCTTAGCTTCATCGCCAACTCAGACCCGGATTTGATGAAATCCAGCCAGAAGATCAAGCTTCGAGAAATAGTGAGCCCCATGTAATTCATCGAACAACTCATCAATGGTGGGGATGGGAAATTGATCACGAACGGTAATGGCATTGAGAGCTCTATAGTCAACGCAGAATCGCTAGGTACCGTCCTTTTTCTGTACCAAAAGCATCGGGGAAGAAAACGGACTAGTGTTGGGCTGAATGATGCCCTCGGTTAACATGTCCGCAACAAATTGCTCCATAGCCCGGTTCTGGAAATGGGGGTAGCGATATGGCTTAACATTGATTGGTCCAGAGCCAGGTAGTAAGTGAATGGCATGATCGCTAGGACGAGACGGTGGAAGGCCATGAGGCTTAGTGAAGACATCAGCAAAACGGGTCAAGAGAGACTCAATTTCAACCGAGGGCTCATAACTACTAGAATCACTGTTGGAGACGATTTCTAAGCGAAATAACTCATCAATGGCACCCACGTGATGTAAACGGCGTAACCCATTAAATTGAACCATTTGAACCGTAGATGGTTTATCCCCCAACCAACAAACCTGCTGACCTTTGAGAGTAAATTCAAAGACGGACGCAGAGTAATCTGTCACGATGGGCCCGAGGGTGGAGAGCCACGCTACGCCAAGCACAATGTCCCAACCCTGAAGTGGCAACACAAAAAAATCAGTGGAGATTTCGTGGCCCTGAATCATGAGAGGGAGTTGCCGCACAACCCCCACACACGTTAATCGTTCACCATTGCCCACAAGGACAGAAAAACTGGGAGTGGTTTGTATTGGAAGATTTAAGAATTTAGCCACTCAGGTTTGCACAAAATTGTGCGTACTGCCTCCGTCAAGAAGGACCTGAACTGGCCTGTCAAAAACTGTCCCCTGAAAGCGTAATGTGGAAGTAGAACAGCCACCGGCTAAGGCGTTATAAGAAATTGTAGACGGAGGTTATGGCAACAGAATAGCGACAGCATCCTCCGGGCCATGAGGAGGTGGGAGTGCTAAGGGTTCCATGGACGCAGATGGATTTGGGTCATCTTCCAACAATAATAGCTGTGGTTTAGCTGTACATTTGGGGTCCCAAGTGTATTTTTCATCACAGTGGTAACAAAGGCCCTTGGAACGTGGTTGAGCAGCTTCAGATGGAGATAAACGACGGAAGGGAATTTTGTGGCCACCAGGAAATGTTGCTACCGGTGGTGGAGAGGGGACAGGTGTACTAGAGGTATGGTGTTTTGGGAAAGTGGGGGTAGGTAAAATGGGTTTTGAATTTCCAAGAAGGGGTTTAAAAAAGCCACGTTCCAAGGAGATGCGTTGTTCATGGAGGTGGGCCAGGGACATGGCCTCATCCAAGGTGGTTGATTTATGGATTAGGACGGAGTGTTTGATATCAGGTCGAAGGCCTGAGATGAAGTAATAGACCAAAAATTGGGTGGGCAAGTGCATGGTGCGGTTGGTGATGGATTCAAAGGTGGACCAATAGTCACTAACTGTTGTAACTTGGCTCAGCTTAGCCAATAGCCCTTCCGGTTCCTCTAACTCACGGGGGCGAAAACGAAGTAAGATTGCTGAGGTGAATGCTGTCCAACCAGCTAACTGTCGATTTCGATACATCCAATCATACCAGTCAGCTGCGGCATCATCAAAATAGAAGGAGGAGATTGTGACACGATCGTCGGTCGGAATCTGGTAGAAAGTCAAAGTAACGGTCAACTTGTAGTACCCAACGGTCCGAGTTAGAGCCAGAAAAGCGTGCCATCTGAACTGGAGCTGGTTTATGGCAGCCCAATGGGTTGGAATCGGAGGAAGAAGGAGAAGCACTTTTATGGTCAGAGGAAGGCCTAGGGTGTTGGGGATTGGAGAGGCGAGTTAAGACCTCTTGTAGCAGTTTCTTCTGGTCTTCTAAAGAAGAAGCAATAGAGTCAACATCCTGGCGAAGAACTGATTGAGACTCATAAAGGGCTTTGACACTATCATCCAACACACGAAAAAGGGTTTAATGCTCTGTCATCTCTGCAAAGAGTCAATGAAAGCACCAATGTAGCGATTATTAAATAACATCAAACGTAAATCAAGTGGAATGCGATGATAGACGGCAAATTCTGGAGATTTGTACTGATTCTATCGAAGAATTACATAACAGATTGCATGCCTCTTTCGGATATAATTTGTTCCTTAAAAGAGCATCTGTATTTTCTGAAAGTACACACCATTATTCCTTTGTCGTCCCAATGACACACGTGACATTGAGTACGAATTCGTCCGGCTTCTTAGAAGGGAACCTGGTCCTCAAACTTCTCCCTGTAATCTGCGGGTCATCATTGGCATTGGGCCCTTGGGCTGTAGCATTGTCGTTCACAACAAGGCATCTCCCCAAGAACATATTTTTTGAAGAATATATATTTATTATTTGTGAACTAAAGACGAATTAAAGTTCATCGACAGAAATCACCCTAAGCAATAATTGGTTTTCATAAAAAAAATATTTATACTATGGATCATAGGGAAAAAAAACAAGCTTTCTAATACGGGAAGGAATCGGCACTGTCTTTTAAGTTAAAACAGATTTCTATCTCTTTCAGAGAAACCATATCCACCATCTCCGAACCCTAAGACTGACCAGAAGAGAAGAGAGAAGGAGATATTAGAGTAGGGGAAAGGAGGATGGGGGATCTCTATGTGTGGTTGACATCCTTCTTTTTCCTCATAGCCCTACTTGTCATTATCGTCTTCCAGGTCTATTATACCTCTTTTCTTTTTCTTTTTGGTTAATAATCAATTCACTGAATTTCATACAATGTTTGGGAAGCTTGATGCTTTTGTGGTTTCTTAACGTTGCTCTCTTTTTCCTTTGGCTTTCTGCTATCTGGGATTTTGTTACTGTTGCTTGTTAAGCTTTCCTAAGCTTAAGGATGGGTTATGACATTGGTTTTCTCAAATTCTTTAATCCTAATTATTTAGTGGTTGGGTGATTAGGTTTTGGATTTTTTATCATCTGAGCACGCGTTACTCCAAATTTTAACTATTATTAAGTTCTGAGCGTTAACTATATTCATGTTGCTCGTATTACTGGAAGGTTCCTTTTAAGGTAATTTCTGAAGAGTAACTAAATTAGAAGATATAAAGATGAGCTTGTCTTTTGTTAACGGTTGATATAGCTAAACTGGATACTTCTTGCATTGTCTGTCCTCTGCTTTTGGTGTTTGGAATCTAACTTATTGATCAAATGTTGCAGCTAATGTGCTTGGCGGATTTAGAGTTCGATTATATCAATCCTTATGACTCCTCATCACGAATAAACAAAGTGATTATTCCCGAGTACGTAGCAGTAGCAGTTTTATGCTTGTTTTATCTTCTGACGGGGCACTGGTGCATGTCACTGCTGTGTGTTCCATACCTTTACTACAACTATAGGCTGTAAGTACCCTTCTTAATTCACTGCAACATCAATTTTGGCCACTTAAGTTTCTTCTATCTAGGAGGGAGGAGTTTACCTGTGGACAGGTGGTTAGGGGGGCTTGTGTACTGGATTTGAATCTTTTTGGTTATTAGATAAAAACGGTGCAATGTTTAGCAATATGGATAAATGGCATACTTTTTTTTGTCTTATTGCTACTCAACCCATTCTTTTGCATGCTGATAATTGTTCACTTGTTTGGAAAAAGAGTTATTAAGTTTAGGGTAAAAGTTAATGCTAGCGGAATAGGATGAGAAGACTATGCGGATACATTTAACTTCAGAATGTACAATAATTTTCTGGTTTGGAACCAATATAATGCATGTTTGATTCTGCAAATTATAGATTTCTTGGTATAGTTCTGAGGGGTATATGTTCCCAGTTTGCTCGCCGTCTGCCTTAAATGGGTTGCACTCCAAGTATAAATGGCCCTGTCATTTCCTCATTGATATCTATTAATTTATAAGGGCTCTGATGGTTGAGATGCCTTAACTCCTGTCTGCCTTAAATGGGTTGCACTCTAAGTATAAATGGTCTTTTCATGTCCTCATTTATATCTATTAATTTAGAAGGGCTTTGATGCTTGAGAAGCCTTTAGGCTTGCTTGATCCAAAGACTTCCAAGTACAGGCTTGCTGTCACACTGTCAAATCTGAAGTTCAAATTATGTTTTTTCATGACAGTTTCTGTATCTTAGGTCAGTTCTTGATTCGTGTTTATGCCTGAGCTTATTATTTCTTAAGCATGTTCGTTCAATATTCAGGATGTACCTAAAATTCTGGAACAATTGAGGTCGCCTTGTTGTTTTATCTTAAAGGATGAATGAAATGCAGCACATGAGATGATGGCCTCCTGTTAAACGGCCCAAATTATCCTAGTGCATATTGTTTGAGCATTGAGATTCTTGAAATTTGCTAAGCTTTTTTCTTTACTTTCATCCAGTTGGAACTTGATATAGTTGCTTTTCTGATTACTATATTTTGATGAACAGCTATACACGAAAACAGCATCTTATCGATGTTACTGAGATATTCAACCAGCTTCATTGGGAAAAGAAGCTGAGACTTTTCAAGCTCTTCTATCTTATTATTCTCCTCTTTCTGTCCATATTCTGGTATGCCAATGATTTCAGGGCTGCTATCTTTAGTAAAAGTTTCTTCATTCTTGAATCTCTCAGGTCTTAGTTGTTTTGCACTTCTACTTTTGTAGGATGATTTTGACTGCTTTGGAAGATCATGACTACGAGTAATTGGAAGGAGTTACTTGGTACGGTACAGTGCTGCCTTGTTTTAGTGTTTAGCAGGGATCAAGAGATCTGTTGTATCCAAAATTCTAAGAAGATTGGATTTCTTTGATTTAGTGGACTATAGATTAAGGTGTTTTACACGTTTCTCACGCATTGGCTAATGACAAGCACCTTCTCAGCACTTTGTCAGGATTCATACATATATTTGTGCTCCTTTTATTATCATCACGGGATGAGTGAAATGCACAACGATTTTTAAAAGGGTTACTTGTTTGATGAATTCCAGCTATAATGAGTATATATCTAGCAATGCATTGAGGGCAATTGGTGCAAGCCTTTTCAGTCGACATTGGAAGCTTTTACACAGAGCTAACATTTTTGTACAGTCAACTCTTAAAAGAGTGTTTAATTTGTAAAGTTTGTTGTTTGCATTTGACGTTCTAAGTT
>JANSVB020000437.1:1627402-1640128 GCA_025504935.2 Erythroxylum haughtii | reverse complement strand
TCTCCTCATCGTCCTTCTTCTCATCTTCCTGAACGCAAAAGACCGATTCCGGTTATCAAATAACCGGTTCCTACGAAAACCGGGCGGTTCTCTGATAAACCGGCCGGTTTTGTTATTGAAAGGTTATTTATTAAAACCGAACCGGACAACTGGCCGGTTCAGCCAAATTCCGGTCGGACCGTCCGGTCCGGTCTGGTTTTAATAACCTTGATATAATCTTATTAGTGATCCATATAATCTCCCGACATTTGCCTAAGATGTTCTGACCAGAGTTTACTGTAGCTGAAAATCATCATGAGAAGCAGATTATGGATATATCATCAAAGTTTTAAATAGCACACTGAATTCAAAATTGTGGTTGTGAGACACGGAAAGATTTACACTTGGTGAGATTATAATTATAAATAACTGTCACATCAGTTCCAAAAAACAAACTGTAATATTTTGATTGCAATTGTAAATATTGTACAGCAAATTAATAGAAAGTTGAAAAGAAAAATGATGAAATACGCTTGGTGCAATTTGCTTTTATGTTTATTATGATATTAGTTTAGATTTTTGATATAGTGACACAAGAAAATATTACGGATCTTTATTTTTAGTTTATTAAAAGAGGAGTCCACCCCAAGTTGTTTCTTCTTGAATCTACAACCAGAACAGAAGAAGTCAAGCTTTGCGGGTGCAATGAAGAAAAACACAAATGTGAAATCGGACTTTGAACAACGAATAGTGTTCCTGCTAACTAGGTTAATTAACATTGGATCCAGCAGGTAGATAAATGACAAACGAAACGAGATTCCTCATTGATAACCCTCAATCACGTGGACTCGCCGTTTTGTCGTTTGCTTAGTCTTTAATGCAAGTCTTAACCCAAGTAAATATAATTAAGTAGTTAGTTAGTCTACATGTGCCAGGGTCACTCTTGAAGCCTCTTGGATGTAGTAAGCAAAATGGGAAACAACATTCTTGAACTTGGAGGAGATGGACTTGTAAGAAAGCAGAAACGTGCCCACAAGAATCCAGATTCGAGGCAATAGGTGCCATTCACATGGGATTGAATTGTTTAATCGAGATGGGGCTTGATTAAGATATGATTCTTTATAACAGTAGCTGGTAATGGAGTTGATTAGTTTAAGGAAATGGACATATTGAATCAGATATTAAACAAACACTAAATATTGGCGTTTGGGAACTAGAATTAAAGTCTGTGGGAGTTTCTCAATTTTCGTCATCTTCCACCAATCCCTTCTATCTCAAGGTAAGCGCCTGTCATTCTTGAAAACCCCAACTAAAAAACCCACGTCAATGTAATTAACTACATTATCATTTGGCATTTTCTGTGCAAGTGCTTGTCTGGATAAAAAAAACATAGTTGACCAATATTTTGCCCCAGAGTCTCTAATACCTTCCCGAGCTCAAACCTTCTCCTTTTAATTTTCATCCCTTAAAAAGAGTCAAGTCAAGATCAGGAGAAATGACTAATTCAGCAAACTATATGCGGATTTAACGCCCAAATACATACGTATCTGCGTGTCTTAAGTATTTTGTGTTGTTACGCTTGCATAACCAGTTTTAACGTCAATAATACGAGGTTTCGATAATTAGTGACCAGCGTATGAATTTAATACATAAGAACTGTTTCTTGAGAGTCCGTAAAATCTACGTTGTTTGGGAATTGAGACCACTTTGAGAATGGCCCTTTGGTCGGATGCGAAGGAGGAAAGGCCATTTGTCTTCTAACAAGCTTATTAATTAATAGCTAGCCTTGGTCTTGACTCTTGTGATTTCAGCTAGCCATCCACCTTGTAGATTGGTAAAGTTCTTAAGGCTCTTGATTTCAAATTTATTCCACGTTACGAAAATTAGAGGATGATATCATAAACAGATTATCCTATATATTAAGCTGGATTACCACTTTCACGTTAATTAATGGAAGTTTGTAACTGAAATTTAAATTATTAATTTAATTTCTTAACTTGTTTCATATACGAAATAAAATTTTTAAAATCTAATTACTTTTTATGAACCTTTGTTCTCATTGTAAAAGAATGTGAACATTTCAGTTTTTACTTAATTATTATAAATTATTTATTATGTCAAAAATAATCTCTCTATCAATTAAGAATAAAGTTTTTTACCTCTTAAAATTTCACATTTTAGTGAGACTTTTATTAAGATATTATTGTACTATAGATTTATTATAGCTCTACATACTAAAAGTCTAAATTTAGTACTTTGACTTTGATTCTAAAAGCAAACATAACCTCTGTTTCTGTATTTCAATACAGGCTTTGTCAATTGTCGTAAAATATGCTCACGGCTAGTTGCATAAGAGATGGATTTGAGTCGATTAAATCCAGAAACCAGTTAAGTGACCAATCACATATTCCTTCATAGGGGATCAAAACCCATTAGTAGTTTAACCAAAGTCATCTAAAAGGATGCATTTTAGAACTTTCTCTTGACAAAATTCTGTGGTGGGAAAGCCATCAATTTTCAGGTGTGTATTCCCGTACCTATAGGATCTAAACAAGAAGAGTAGTTAGCTTTATGTTGTCAATCTATTGTCATTTTATGCTTACTGATTCAACCACTCAGAGGAACGCGCAAAATGACACATCTATCACCTAATTAAACAAGAGGTGGTGACCCACGATTGATAAACTTGGTATAGATTCAACCGTACAAATATTTATGTTTTAAGGTGTGTTTGTTTCCCAGCAAACATATGTAAGGCTATCTGACCTAGCAAGAAGGACCAAAAGGGTGGCATGTGTTCTATGTAGGAATAGTTGCATTTAGGAGACTCCTTGATTCAACTATTATGCACACAAACATGTAAAGGTGACTATGCCGTGGAATATTAGGTTCCAAGTCAAAGTGGGAAATTAAACAGTTCTCCTTCTTGAAACGGTCTACATTAATGAACTCATCTCAAAATAAATTAGATGAGAGATAAAATCAATCCTCGTTGTACCGTATACATTATTTGCAAATAAGAACGGAAAAAAAAAAGGCAAAGGAAAGCCGTTGCACTACATGTTCTTGTCCTAATGTTTGTGTTAAAGTCAACATCAATGAGATTGGAATTGACAACGTAATTTCCATTCCCTCTTTCGTTCCTGGATTACATGATAATGACAAGATATGAGTCATGAACCCAGCTTACTGAGGAAAGTTACAAATTTTGAGGAAAAGAGACCGTATGATGGGCCAATGGCGATATATGGAACCCTATATGTATGACTCGTTAGATAAATTCATCATTTAAGTTAGGTTTTCCATCAAAAACTTTTGAGATCGATGTTTGTGGATAATACGGTGGCAATTTTTGAGTGTTCCAGGTCAATGATTTGTTCAAGTTTTGGCTGCTTTCCCATACCAGTACGTGTACAAATCCTTGGAATTGGACAAACATTAGGGCTATGCCTTTGATTGTTGCAAATTTTATATTATTTTAAGCTTGAAACAAACGCCTTTCATGGTTCCACCTTCTTGAATTGGACAAAATGAGATTAGATTAATTTGAAAAAATTCACAATAATTGGATATGGACAAACATAACTGAAGTTCCTTTGCGTTTTCTTCCAATGCATCAAAGGATTACCTCAGAAAGTACTAAGATTACCATAATCTACTGTATACTCCTTTTTTTTGGGTTCATGAATGAACTGTTTATTTTCAGACCGAATAATTGGGAAAATAATAGAGCTATTATTAGTACATCTTCATAATGTTTGTCACTTCAGAACGCAGTTTAACATGAATATTAGTTGACCAATGGTAGGTAAATGATTTAACAATAATGATATCATAAGTCCCCTACATAACCTATGACAAGATATATAAACCGCACTCATGGACCGCCTACCTATGTAGTCTTGCTGTTGCATTGACTTTGACTAGCTTATCATGTTAATTAGGAATGTACATACAAATTTCTTAAAACTATACTAAAAAAAAAAAGTAGGAAGAAACAGAAACTAACAATATCTTAGGTGTTTGTGTCCCGACAATAATGAAAGTTACATCCAAATTGAACTTGAGAAGAAAGACGCAAACATATGTAGAAGAGGAGGTGTTAACCATCGTGAATCGTGACTGCCAAAGCTTGAAGTAGATAAGATCGTGAGAAGGGTGGGGGTGTTAGTCTCCAAATGTGATGGATATAAAGACAAAAGCGAGTGGTGGGTTACCGTGACCTTAAATGAATTGAAGAGAAGAGAGAGGCAAAGCCGACAAAGAGCATCTTTTGAGATATAAGAAATGCAAGGGTAGAGTAAGAGATAAGAAGATAGGCTGTATTTGTAGATTTCTTCACGACTAGGTCAATTAAGTTTTAAATAATGATTAGTTAAATGAGTTTACTTTTAAGATCAAAACAATGGCAAAATTCTTAAAACTTAATGTAAGTAGATCCGTTAATTACCTTAGATTTGTATGAAAATTGATTAATTCACTACTTCGGTTTTGTGAAGAATAAAAAGATAATATTACAAAAGGGGAACAGAAGGCAAGGTCAGCAGTATCTCCGGCGCTGCGCTCGTGCAGCGTGGAGCTTTTGTAGGGTTTTCTTCTGAATAGTGTCAGCGCCACCCACGCGTCTTTTATCTCTTTGTTCTTTGGGGAGAGTTCTCCAATCGTCTTCATCATAAGTTTGAGATTTGGTTAAGAATCAACAGTGATGATGATGTTGATGATCTGTATTTGTTATTATTTTGTGGTCAAAGTTCAAACCCTTCCAATTGTATCCTCCGCCATCCACCCACCCACTTACTTACACCCTGTACTCCTCTGTGCGTGTGTGTTTGTGTCTTTGATCATCATTTATTCATTTCCTCCTTTTCTCTCTGTCTCAAACAGTTCCATTCTATCCAATCAAGAGTTCTCATCCCACGTTCATGGTCATTGGCCAAAGCTCTATTACATTATTGCTGGTTCTTTTTGTTTTGTTAAATAAATTTTCTGGGTTTTTGTTTTCTATGTTCGTTACCATATATGTAATATACTGAGGAGCTCTTTCCTGCATAAACAAATGAAAACAAAACTTATTGTGAGCATAAATTTTGTTGATAAACTTAAATTATTCACACCTTTATTGTACTTGGTTGGCAAGGAATACTATAACCGAATTAAGGTTTAAGGTCAACAGAGAATCGACTGGAATAATTGTTAGTTGTTAAAATGAAATAATTTGTTATAAGCGTAGGAAGATAAATTAAATTATTCTAAAAAGTGATTGTACTCATGTGTCACAACAGTTGACTGTATACTTAATTACTGACTCTTTGGTTTAAACGTAAAAGAGGTTTATTCACGCATTGTCGCTTGGCCAATTACAAGTAAATCAGATGAAAACAAGTATGTGCACAACAGAAATCAGACATGAATTGTAATTGTATACATATATGCTTTTGTTTATGTGGTTAATTAAAGATATTAACAAGTACTTAAAGACTCTTTTCTAAGTCAATTTCTGCCATGACCTGACCTCTCAATTTAATACTCTGTCTAGCTGAGAGCGTGAAATTCTAACATGTGATCTTCTCTGCTAATGTGATCACGATTTCCTTTTTATAATAAAATCTCTATGAATAAATATTCAACAAATTAGTAACCTTTTTGTATAATAAATTGAAGGTATCAACTTGAGCTAACAAGTTAAATTAGTAATCAACATAAATTAATAAGGTTTATAGAAAAACTTGAATAACTTTATAGTCATGTTCATATCACAAATTAATGCTTTGATAAAATTATAAATATGTATTAATTGACTATGATACTTTCTTAAATTATAATTACATTTAACATTTTTCTTATAATTTAAAATTTAATTGGATGTCATCTATAATTTTGCTTAATTATATTCAAAAAATTTTGGATAAATTTCTTAAATTATAATAAATATAATGAATACTAAGACTCTCTATGATTTATATGCACTTTGTTAGGTTAATAAAATATAATTATAATGTAATTATTAAAAATATGTTCATTAGTATTTATTCAACGAATAGATTTTATATTAATTTATCTTATTAAAATTTTTATTCTATATCTTATTAGATGTAAAGAGTAGAAAAGTATACTCATAAATATTCACGAGAAATTAAGGTAAGTATCTATGCAATAGACCGGAAAGAAGGGGGAACTGACACGTGTTGTGATTATGAAGCATCTATTTATATTTGTCTTCATAAAAAGAAGAAGAAGAAGAAGAAGAACAAAAAATGGAGCATATAAATATGGGAGCATTATGTATAACGTTAACAATTTGAGAAAAAGACATGGGAATTTCAGTGCTTTGCGGTGCATGTGAGACATGGAAAATTGAAGTTTTCCTCTCTCACACACGCACCGTACACAGTGCGCACACATGAACAAGTAACAAGACAGAGTCCGGTTTAAATGTGCCATCTATCACTTTCGATCAGTCCGTCCGCTAGATCGGGTCTATGTATGAATAAAATACAGGCAGAAAGAGTTCAACTTTTGTGTTGCATTTCACATCCTCCTGTTTGTTATTGATTGAACTTCGGTTCGGGTGAAACCCATGCAAGGCACGGCAAAGGTTCAAATTAAACGGTAATTTCTCTAGGTTAACAAATCAATGAATTGTTAGGTTTCAGAAATGCCTCAACATCAGCTATGAATTCACGATTGCAATTACGTAATTACAACGAAAGAACTTAGCGGGGACATAATTTCAACTATTTCATAAAACAATTGTCTTCAGTAAGGGAAACTTAAAAATTACAACTACAATTACATAGCTGTATCTAAAATCTTGTGTAGCTAGAGACTATAACAAAAGTGAGTTTAACTGGGCAGATCATCTTAATGAGTCATAATAATAAAGAGTGAATAAAGCAAACTTCATTAGTTAGTAGGGAAAGTTGAGGTACTTAATTAGATGGAAGCCTCATATTTTATGAGCTTACAATTATAAATGGACGTGAAGGGCACAGGAAGAAAGAGCCAGGAAGGAAAAAAGAGAGGAAAGTTAGATGAGCCAAGCAGAGATCAAAGGGGGTTTGAATCAAGAGATAAGGACCACAAGAGTTAGACACCTTTAATACATATTAATTAAACTTATAATAATGACACCTTTAATACATATTAATTAAACTTAGAATAATAATACTAATAATACACATACACAAACGCGAACACGGAGAGAGAGAGAGAGGGAGGGAGGGAGAGAGGGCGAGAACGTGGACTGCTGGAGGGGGGTGAAAAGAGAGCGGGTGGGAACCCATCCACCGCCCATTCACACGCAGACTCTTACCTAAACCGAACCCATCCGGCTCTTGATTAACCCAAACTCAAAGTTAACAGGCACTTAGAATACTCTGCACGCCAAAAAGGTATCAAACTAACCCTCAAAATTCGTACCAACGAAATCAAGAGAACAGAAGGAGCTATAACATCTCTCTACAGTTTACCTAAGCTCTGCTTATTTGTTGAGTGAGTGTAAAGATGGTGAGTTCAGTTCATTATTTGGTAGTTGAAACCCTATTTCCACTCATATTCTCATTTGTCATTTCTGGTGAGGACTAGCTGAATTATATTCTAAACACCAAAGAGAGTAGAAGGAATCCGAGAAAAGCCAGAAACGAGAGAGCCCTAGTTACGGCCTTCTTCTTCTTCTTATTCTTGTACTGTGTTTATTTCCTTCCTCCTTCCACTGTCCTCTCCTTTTCTTTCTCTGAATCAACTTAACCCCTAATTGCTTGCTCCTTAGTTTGCCTTCTCATTTCTTAGTCTGTCGTTTGCTACTGGGTGTCCTCCTGCTCTTGTCAATAGACCCAACAGTGCATTTCTAGGCTTATAATTGCAGTACTAAGACAAAGGCATAAAGTCAAAAGAAGGGAATCAAAAGAAAAAGGAAAAGAAGATCAGAGAGATAGAGAGAGCTGAGCGAGAGATAAGAAACTTGCAAGAAATGGATCCAGTAACGGCTCATGGCCATTCACTTCCACCTCCGTTCCACACCAGAGATTTTCAGTTACACCATCAACAACAAAAACATCAATTTCACCAACAACAACAGCAACAGAACTCTGAAGACGAGCAAAGTGGCAGTAGCAGTGGCCTGAATAAACACCAGAAACGTGAACGTGACGATAACAATAACAACAACAACGGTGAAGGCAAAGAGCTACTCATCACAGGGCCCGGTGGAGAAATCACTAGAAGGCCGCGAGGTAGGCCTGCTGGATCCAAGAACAAACCTAAGCCCCCAATCATCATCACCAGAGACAGTGCCAATGCTCTACGAACCCACCTAATGGAGGTCGCTGATGGTTGTGACATTGTTGAGAGTGTTGCCACATTTGCTAGAAGGAGACAAAGAGGGGTTTGTATCATGAGTGGAACCGGAACTGTCACAAATGTAACTCTCAGACAACCAGCTTCTCCAGGTGCAATTGTGTCCTTACATGGTAGATTTGAGATATTGTCGCTAGCAGGATCGTTTTTGCCACCGCCAGCGCCTCCTGCAGCTACAGGATTGACTATATACATAGCTGGTGGACAAGGACAAGTGGTCGGAGGAAATGTTGTGGGAACACTTACCGCGTCCGGTCCAGTTGTGATTATGGCAGCTTCTTTCAGTAATGCTGCATATGAGAGGCTTCCTCTTGAAGAGGAGGATCCACAAATGCCTATGCAAGGTGGTGCAATAGATTCTCCAGGAGCCATGGGGCAGCAGCAGCAGCAGCAGCAACAACAGCAGCAGCAACAGGTCATGTCTGAGCAAAATGCGCCAATGTTTCATGGATTACCACCCAATCTCCTCAATTCTATTCAGTTACCAGCCGAGGCTTATTGGGCTACTGGTCGTCCTCCTTACTAACTAAGACATCGATTCAAGGTTATGTTCATTACTTAGTCCAGCTTATACCCAAGAGGTAAAAAGACTTTGTAGGTAGAGAATTTCGGTTGTTGGTTGAGCATTTCAGGCTTTTGTATCTCTATTGTGTTCTTTGTTTGGCATTTGATAACGATGATAATTAGCTTTATATATGTGCCTGCTTGTTGATTGGAGGACAGTATACGATTTTAAGAGTCTTCTGATAATGTGTGATTTCATGTTAACAAGTGCTCCAAATCTATTTCAAATCAAGAAGCAGCATCTGAAAAGAGAAGCAGAAGCAATTGGTGTGAACTCTTTCTCGTCAGGTCTTTTGTATTTGTAGCTTTTAGAACTCCAAAACTACTCCACGCTCTTCTGTGAAAGTTCTCATTTTAGTTTCAGCCAAAACTTTTTCTTATATGAAGCCCTATACGGAAGCATACACTTTAATAGCACTCCTCTCCCAAGTCCCATGTCAACAAAATAATTTGCTCTATTCTTTTTCGATCTGAAGTGCATTCTAGCCTATTCATTTTCCCGTGAAGAGCAACCTTAAATCTCTTTCTTGAATAACATTATTGATTTCTCTTCCTTCCCCTTGATTTCTGTGAGTTCTAGCACTAGCCAGCAAAAGGGACAAAAATTATATGATGCTTAAAGTTGTTACTATATATATATATATATATATATGAGAGGATTAAGAAACTGATGATAAGGTCAAATGATGTTCAAAGGTAAAAGCTGGCTAAAGCTAAGCTCTAGTGACGATTTGAAAGTAAGGCAAGAAGGAAGGTGCGAGCAATTTTAAGAGGAGCCAAGAGGTATGAGCCTTGCAGCTTCTATGTCTTCCCAATTCACCTATTTATAATTCCTTAACTTTTATCAAGGATATATAGCTATTAGATAGGCCTTTACATGTATGGAGACGCGAAAATATTTACACGTGCACTGCTGAACTAGTTCCTTTTCGAGGAATACCATAACACTTGCTAGCCACTTGCATTGCATAAATGCCCTCTATCCCTCTCGTGTATTCAAGGAATAGTTCATTGGGCAATTAGCTGATCAAACTTTCAAGGATGAAGTGAGACCATGTTCACATTCTCCGCACTGAAACGGTCTCATGTCTTATACTTATGACCTTGTTTCCCTTTATTCTAAAAGATTATACAGTTGCTGTACAAACTTTTATCCATTCTTCTCTGTAGATACGTCGCCTACAAGCGCTTTTGCTTTGCCATGTCTTGCTTTATTCTTAGGTTTCTCGATCTCCTTTTCTCTTCTGTTTTGCTGCTCATCAACGCATTTTTACAACTAAGCCTAGTTTTTGTTCTTCAACCTTTTCCCATTTGTCCTCCTCTATGAAATTTAGTTCAATGAACTTGTTTTTGATAACTGACCTACACCAACTCTTAGTACCTTGAAGCTAGTTGGCAAAAATGCTTGTACAGCGTTTCTTGTTATTGTTTCTTCCTTACAAAATCGCATTATTTATTTTGACTATGAATTTTAAATTAGAATTAGGATCATTTCCTTTTTTTGAAGTCTATAATCTAAGATCATCACCTTAATTTGATAAGAAATGAAAATAAACTTTGAATTTTCCATATTGTGCTCGAAACTGCATGTAGTCTTGATACACTAGTGGAGAGTTTCCATTTTGAGCTCTATACATTAGGTACGTCTAGTTTGATTTTGTATTGCATTAAGTCTTTAAGTTTTCTTTTTCCAGTGAAATTCATTTTGCTAGTCATATGGCAATAAGATTAACTACTTTCTTTTATCAACAAGTCCAAATTTTAACTTCTCACCTTGATTTTCCAAAATGTTGTTGTTTCTTTCTACCACAAACTCCAACGCGGTACGTTCCCATCATTCTATGGTAATTTCTGTTATTGATACTTGGCGTTCTGTATCCTTCCCACTCTTCTATGATTCTTCTTCTACGATTACAAAACATTCAATATCTTCTTTTAGTAGCATATGGCAATTATATCTTTCAAATTAGTGATTACAGGAATTGATCTTTACTTTGCTAGCTAAGAGATGAACCTCAACCATCTTGGTTATGCGTCGCGCAGTGATCATTCACCTAATGTATGATTAGGAAAATAAGTTGGAAGTTCTAAGAATCAGATAGAGCATTCAAATGGATCTTGCTAATAGCTTCCCTCTTCTTGATGAACTATCGGCATTCCACAGATGTAAGAAGACATGTTTCGAGAAATTTTTATTACTGACAAGAAAATTAGACATATCACCTACAGTTTATGTTCATGAAAGTTCCAATCCAAATCAACAATCATCATCTTTGGAAATTCAATTTTGAAGACAAGCATTTAAGAACGAGAGAGGAATTTCAAACTCCTAAATGC
This sequence comes from Erythroxylum haughtii, assembly GCA_025504935.2. Classification (NCBI taxonomy): domain Eukaryota; kingdom Viridiplantae; phylum Streptophyta; class Magnoliopsida; order Malpighiales; family Erythroxylaceae; genus Erythroxylum; species Erythroxylum haughtii. The sequence continues at coordinate 1,628,893 of JANSVB020000437.1, read as the reverse complement.
TGCTTGAGAAGAAGTTATAATGGAACTATTGATGAGTTGAATGAAACAAAAGCAAAACTAAAGAGACTATGAAGCAGTAATAATACTAATATAGGCGCGAAATTTTCATTTAACAATTCGTGGTTTTCTTCTTAGATGTGAACTAGAAATCTGTTGTCAATAATTACTAGAAATAAAGAGGCATTTAAGCTGAAGAAAGAGATATGCTGGCAGTAGACATATAGGTTTGTAAGTATTAAACACTATTGAAGTGTGAACTCATTTTGATTTAATGTCTTATAAAAATGTGATGCAGTAAATGTCTCCTAATAATATATAATGCCTTAATTATGAAATTATCTAAATCTTACACTTTATGAATATCATAAATCAAAATATCATCATATATATTTATCAAGAAATATTTCTTAAGAAAGAAATAAAAGAATTGATAAAAGAAACTGTTAATATTTATTTATCATCTCTTCTTTATAAAATTTTGAATATTAGTCTACAATTGGACTAAGCTATCTTGCTCAATTAACGTATCTCCTTCTCTTAACTAACTGATTCTTAATTTTTTCTTGAGCTGCAAGGCATCTACAGATTCATTATACCTCACTACAACAAAAAGGTACATTTCGCGTCGTCTAGTAGACGTCGTAGAAGCCAATCAGACGTCCCATAAAACCTTCTACGGCATCTATTAAAACGTCACAATAGATGTCGTAGATTGTGGGATAGGTAATAGGTTTCTGCGATTTATGATGCAAGACGTCGTAGACTGGTTATATATTCTGCGACGTTCATAGAGACGTCAGGAAAGAGCGGTGTATTTTGCGACGTTTGGAGAGAACGTCAGTGATCGTTGTGGTTTTAACGACGTTTAAAGGACGTCGAAAAAGAAGGAATATTCTGCGACGTCTGAATTAAGAGACGTCGCGGATTGTAATTTTTTTATAAAATATAAATTTCCTGAAAATTAATTTATTTATAATAATTATGTTAATAATGTTTTAATATAAATTAGAATTTCTTGATTTGTATTTATTGATCTGAATATTGGAATAATTTTAAATTTAATCAAATTTAATTATTAAATTTAAAATTTTCAATTTTAAAAAAATTATTGAATAAATTAGATTTGTAATTAGCTTTTTATTTAAATTTGTTTCAAATTAACGAAAATAATTTTAATTAAATATTTGCTAATTTAAAATAATAATATTTATTTAATAACTATTAAATAATATTTATGAAATAAATTTGTTTAATAATTCTTCATTTTTTGAATATATAATAAATTTTAATTATTTTTCATGTATAACAAGAATTGAATAAATGCAAACAATTTATAATTTAATTGCAACTCCCGAATATGTCATAAAATGATAATTAAAATAAACAAAACGTCATAAGTATTTAATATATCAATATGAGTACATGTTTAGTCTGAACGAACATTATGTGTAGAACATAAAAGTTCCAATCGATCCTGCATTTCTTTAAATT
>JANSVB020000437.1:1418642-1430106 GCA_025504935.2 Erythroxylum haughtii | reverse complement strand
TGTGTAGTATTAAACCACTGGAACCAAGCTTGAAGACGAACAAAAGCCTTATCTAGGAAGGAAATGATATCATTTCTTTCAGAAGGAGTGAACTTGTTTTTCTCTACTCCATCGATTAAATCTGGAAGAGTAGAAGTGTCATATCATATGCCTGATGAGCATGTTTCTCTTATGCTTCATATGGAAGCTATAATACAAAGAACTAGCAGTGATTGGCTTATCAATTAGAAACTTCATAATGAATAATGAATCGATTCAAATATTGCAAGCAATTAGATGTAGGATACTTAGGAGCACCACAACCCAGAAGATATAAGGAATGAGGTTACTCTGTGGGTAGTTTTGGACATAGGATTACAACATTTCATGCATTAACAAAGCTTTTGTTGCCTTTGGATTCATAATCCTGGTCTTCAGAAATAACAAAGGTATATTTTGGGTCAGTTTAGAATTCATTATTTCTCCTGCGAGATTTTTGGTTCATTTGATATCAGAAATTTCCAAAACCATTGAACTTTTCAAAATTCGATCCCAAAAATAAAATGATCAATAAAATAAATGAAAGTAAATTATACCACGGATAGCCAAAAACAACGTCGGGGGATTCCCATTAGTTGGATGTTGTAGAACAAATTCCTCTGGAACCTTACTGCAGTTACATCAGCAAGGTGTTTATGACAAACATATAACCAAAGGCAGTTTTAATTATGAAAAAAGACAGACGTATTCTTGTACAACCTTACAGCTTCAGCACCTAAAATTTGCTCTCGTGGAATCCAACCCTCAATGTTCATCAAATCTAACCAATGCCCAATGATGTCCAAACATATGCTGATGTCCCAACGCCTGCTCATAGATGCCCCAATAATATCAGCTAGACCGATAACTTGCAGTTATCAACAATCAAATATTGAAATTTCAAACACCATCCCAAAATGAATTAGTAAAGAAGACATAGGAGAAAAAAGAAAATGGAAAAAAAATGCAGGGAAACCAACCAAATCAAGAGTTGATGAAAACCTTCATCCCACAGAAACCCCCTAGGAAAGAATGGTCGACTTGGAACAGCTGTGTAAAGCTCAGCTGGCCAATAAGCAAGAAAATTGTTGTGAATTTTCTGCTGCAAGGAAACAAGATACACTGCATGACTTGTCATATGAACAGATTGAAAAGAGGATAGTTCTTAAAGCTTCACTACTACGAGAGCAAACAACACAGTTTACCACAATAACACTTAAGATGCTGATAAACTAACATTGGAGCAATAGTTCATGGCAATCAATGAGTCATAATGAAGAAAGACCTAATGTCAGATAGTTTTCTGAGAAAATTCTACAGTAGCTAGTTGACATCTAGTCACTTCACTTGGTACAAATGTTTAATTGCTTACAAAAGACCACGAATTTTGCCAGAAACAGAAAACATAAAACATAAGCATACAACTCACATTGATCTTCATAGGATATGAAATTTTTGATTGACCATAGAAGTATCCGATGCCTCCCAACATGTTTGCAATAGCAACTTTACCAACAGTAATTGCCTCAGTTTCAACCTGAACAAACCGTAATGCATAAGTAGAATTACTACTATACAAGAAATCTAAAATTGAGATATTTGGTAATTGCCAAGATTTGATTTGGAAGAAGTATAAATTGCACTGTATTACTCTGTGCCTTAAACATATAGAAAGAGGCTAATTTCTTTCATCTTACTAAGCTCCACACAACGATCACGACCTTAGATAGAAACCCATTTTATGGATCTTATGAAGAGCAAGATAAACAACACAACCTTTAAATCCTATAAAGAATTCATACATCTATTATCTCCGGAAAAGTAGGTTAAGTAAAATCACAAATACTGTTTCTAGCTAGACTATCTGTATGCAGCCACCACATAATATTACCATATACCATCAAACAATTCATTTAGATTTGAAATGATATAAGGCCTAATTGAAAATTACATCTGATTTATGGTATCTATGTGTCACCATAGAAAAGACATCAAGAAAAGGCAAACCACTTTCAACCATGAGATGATAGCCCACTTCACCACATAAGGAGATAATAGATGCATGCATAAAGATTAATACATAGTCTCCTCAAAGCATTCTCGAAACTTCAATCGATTTCCCTTAGACGTGCTTTCAAAGATAAATACCTTGTCAGTGATGTTAAAGCACTTCTGAAATTTGGCATCAAACTCCATTTGCTTGACTTGCAGTTGAGTTCTTAAAGAGGTTCCTGGTATTACAAATTAGGAAAGATCATGAATGCACAACTAGTTATAGGCAGCCGATCTACAAAGCACTCTATCAAGTTACAAGTTTATAGAAATTTAAAAAAATTATCTATAGATTAGTCAATAAAAAGTAGTATGCCAAAAGAATCTTCTAGCATCTTCTGAAAACTAAAGGGTGCAATACATCATGTTACTCAGTAAGAGATCAGATTTTTTTGCAAAAGATCTGATTAAATTGCTGATTCACATTACAAGAAAATAAAACAGTCATACTAAAATCATATATAGTGATAGTTCATCCTATTTTTAGAACAAGAGGCTTCCCTACTTCTCCACATTGTAAGGGAACATTTTGTCCTGTTGCACATGAGTTCAGAATTCAATTAATAATGAGACTAGGCAGATAAATTCTTACAAAGAACAGTAAATAAACCTGTTAGGTTGACTAAACGTTCTTCTATCCTTGGATTTTCCTTTCCAGTTCCAGATACAAAAGCAATATCTATCTTGAACGGAATTTCTGCAAAAATCTGAAAATCCAACAATCACACAGACCTAAAGGGGAACATAGGCGAACAATGTGATGCTAAATAATTGTGAAACTCACTTATAGATGTGAAAAGAATATCTACCTGAAATACTAAAATGTTGGGAAAATCTTCAAGTGAGTCAGACAGCTTAAGTTCACCATATCTTCTTGCCTAATAAAAGCAGATGCAAATAAAGAACTAAGGGAAGATTACAAATAAATAATCAAAGACATCATCTAGTTGCATGATGGCATTTAAGACGAAATATCAAAATTGACATACTTGGGCACCAAGATCATGCAGGACAAGCTCTGATAAATTGTGAATATGAGGTGTCCGGAAACCAGAATAGTGGACCTCCAAGGCATCCTGAAATGCAGGTAACTTACCTATCAGCACTTCAAGATATGAAGGAAGGCTGTTTCAAAAGTCTGAGGGTAACAATTATTGATAATAAGAGCAAGGACTTTTCATGAGTTTACAGACTATTTGATATAACATTCTCCCTTCACAATCTGTCTCCCTCCATAGACCAAGACAATTGTCCTTATTCTTGTTTCTATTGCTTTAAGATAAGTCTAAACAATTTTTGGGCAGTTGTAAGGCACATCATCTGGATGGATATAATCCAGGCTTTCAATAGCAAAACCAATGTCGATTGCTTAACCCACAAATCACAAGTCTCATCATTATGAAAATCATGATGTGAAAAAATCAGTGCATTAAAATTTTGATTAACCTCAGTACCACTACATTCATAGCCGATTGGATCAAACTTCAGGAAATTGACCATGGCACTTCATTGCTGCATTACCTTTGATACCAAATGTAGCTGCCAACCTCCAACATCTGTTCGTGAACCTGATGCCAAAAGAGAGCTTTGACGGATATCTAAGATATTACCTTCCAAACTTAGAGCACTTCCATCTTCATCAGCCAAATAGAAAAACAGATGACCATTTCTCAACATCTCATTTGATCTGGAAAAGTGATAACCAAAAAGACCTCCTACAGTTGAGCATAAGAGATGGGCAAACGAAATAAGTGAGAGGAATTTAATTCAGAAAACAGTCAAATTACTTACTTCCGAGTCTGGGTATCGATTTGAACTGCCCAATCTCCTCCATATCCACTATATTCACTCTTAGATTTCAAGAAATATGTCTCAAGCTTCAAGTCTTGATCAACCAACACCTGTTTTCCATAATCGCGACCATTATGCTCTGTCCAACTATACGTAGTAAGCTCATCAGAATCCTGGCAGACATGACGCAATGCGTATCTTCCATCCTTCACACCAAGCCACATTAAACCAGCAACCAATGACCTCGGAGTCCTAATAATCACACACGTCATTTACCGCCAAAAACACAGCGCAAAAAGAAAATCCACAGTAGTAAGATAAAATGAACACCTAGCACGAACTCCTAAATACACTTGAGGACGATATGTTCCCCAATACAAGCTCTCTCTGTGTTCTCCTTGAAACTGTAACCGCCACCAAAGACAAGCATACACATCTTCATATCAAAATTTTGAAAGCAAAAGCAATAATCGAATAATAATAACAATTAAAAGAAAATAAATATGATCGTTAAACTGAGAATCGTTACCTGAGGAAGCTTCGCGAGTTTAGGAGCAGGAAATGGAGTTATAACCCCAGGTCTTGTCGATTCTTCGAGAGGTTTAACTAAGCGTTGAATCAAGAAGAAGATAATGACGAACGCGGTAGCGCTAATACCGATCAATATTCTGAGATCAACGTCGAAAATTCTAATGGCGCTGTGATGTTTACTCCTATCTCTACGCAGTTTCAGATTAGGTTTATCTCGCCGGATAGAGGCGTCGCTGTCGTCATCCTCGCCGTGAGCGGAGGACTTGATCCGACTTCGTGCAGGTCTCCGGCTACTTCCGGTCATTTTCCCGTCACTGAAACATTAATTAGGTAAACAAAAGGAAATGAGAGAACGACTGAGTTAGAAACTACCAGATGGAAACGAAAAAATGAGAGTCTAAAGAGAACAAACTGAAGGAGACTCTTTGACTGATGATTGACGATTGGGTGGCGCTAAACTGGACTCGAGACGTTTCAAAGCCCTAGACAAGTTGAGGGGGATTTTGAAAAGCAGCCCAGACAAACTGATTGGCCCAGATTTAGGTTAGTTTGGACTTAAAAGACATTCTCTACGGGGCCCCTTATCTCTTCCTTCTCCAAGTTCGGATTATAGAAGAAGGAAAAGAAGAAACCGAGAAGAAAATATCAGCAACAACAGGGTTTATTACAAGGTAGCTCATGATGTTCATATCGATCTATTATGCGCCTTTGTATCTAGCATTGGGTAGACCCCATATAATAGTTATCTTAGTTCTACCGTATTTTTTGTTTCATTTCTTTTAAAACAATCACAAACATATTTTTTATTATGGATCTACTACCATAAATTTAATGCGTAATCTTAACATTCAATGTGTATTACTAAATAATCTCATTTTTCAATTATTCAACCATTTCATTTTACCAAGTTCCATGTTAGTCATATATGTTTCGATGCAACAAGAAGATGTTATTTGTAACAAGTAATTTTGTTGGTTAGTTAACTGGTCACATTTTATTCATGAAATGGGTTGGTTAGTTTGGATATAGTAAAATAATTCTATTAGTTCTAACATACTTATTTGATCGAATAAATATCTTGTGTCATAATTGAGAAATTCTATGGCTCAAATCTCTGTGTCTATTCTTTAAGCAAAATACTGTCGCCCATTCTTACTAAAAAATTGCAAGAAACCTCATAAAAAAAAGAAATGGAGGAAGAAACCGATGTAAAAATAGAAACAACTTATGGAATGAAGGGGACTTGTGCGGCCCCGTCAATTCTTTTGAGTTTCATTCTTGTGAATGTACTCCCCAAGCAAGATAGTGTTAGCTACAACACTACATGAGTCAATATACACAACACTTAGTATCCATCATTTACGACTAGGACTATTGGGGTATCTACTCTCATTCTCTCCGTGTTAATATCAGCCCAACAGAGTGCTTTTTTCGTTGATGTTCTTTTTAATCTCTAGGCATTCACCACCAAGGCATCTTGAAAGTGAATCGTATTTCATAGACATGATATCTATCTAGTGTGATGTATGGAATATATACGACAAAGGTAGAGTCTTTGAGTGTTTCTATTGATCGATCATGTCACGTAGGCCTGAGTCGAGCATTCAATTGCTTTGATTTGAATTATCCGCTCTTTTGATTTCGGAAAAAAAAATCTTTTTATCACTATGCTCTTTCTTCTACATATTCATCTCCCCCTCAGAATCTGCAGAGTGGAGAATAACTAACAGGTATGATTCATTAAAAAAAATGAGAATTCGCTCATGGAAAAAAATTTTTTGCATCATGCACTAATATATTTTAACACTAATTAGATTGAAAAATCATTCAAATTCAAATTAAGAATGAACAGAAGCTCGTAGCTTGTTTGTTTCCCTATAATTGGAGCTGTAGGGCTCTATCAATTTATTCCACTTGACCAAAGCTTAAATTTATCTTTTAATGTTACACATTAAGAAGGAATATTTTAAAAAATCTCTATTGATACAAAATGTTGTTTTTCCATTCATTTCTTTTAAGATTAGTCATGATTATACAAACTATACCAATGGTATGGATAAATCCCTTTCTTAATAAAAATGCGTAAAAGATGTTAGTCGCATTTCTATCAACCACTACCCGTTGAAGAAATGAAAATTACCTTATTTATTTGTATTTGCTTTGATGAGAAATGAAAAACAAAAATACATATAAAGATTTCCTTATCTTATGAATAAAAACTGATTAGTTGCCACCCTTTTACAAAAAACGATATCTTTTTTTATTGGATTATTGGATTTGGATTCATCGAGATTCATGAGACTTGAAACCAATGTTTTAAAAACCGGTTTGGACCGTCCGGTCCGACCGGAAAAAGTCTGAACCGGTCATTGGTCCGGTTCGGTTTCACCTACTAATCTCTTTGTATAAAAACCGACCGGTTTAACCTTTTTCGGTCGGACCGGACGGTCCGGTCCGGTCCGGTTTTAAATCCTTGACAAAATCAAAGCCGCCATGGGAGCTATGTAATGCAGCAAGTTCATAGAGTGAAGTCTCTCAGCTTCTGATGTTAAAAAAATCCCGTGACCACAGACTTCAGAGCACGTCCAGCAGTTGAACTAACACACACAAGGAAGCCAAATAAGTGAAACAAAGGCTCACTGTTGCTCGCCAGAACAATCCCACAAACCACAGGCAAAAGGGCACAATAAACTTCGGCGGATTCCTTCTTGCAAGTGGTCAAAAACGCGAAAATGGCAGTGAAAAACGGAGTGGTCGCGCCAATGGCTTGATTAAACGACACCGGCAAGTACCTCAATGAAGTGTTCCCACACACGACAGAGAATACGCGTTGTTCCGTACATCGCCAGGTGGGGTTGCCGGAATATCGATAGCCTGGTCGTCGGCGACTGCGGTGGTGGGGTCCAATCTGGGATTGCTCATTCTTCTCGTCGTCCATGTCTGTGTTTCCACCATTTCTGGCCTCGGGGTCAAAATTTGTCCAAGAGACGAATCTTTCTCCTTCTAGAAATAGGAGCCTATGTCTGAGACAGAGGGATAGATAGGCAGTTTGTCCGTGTAAGTCTGGGTTTCGAGAGAAATTGAGCGATTGAGGATGTTTTGATGGTGGAGCGTGAGTTGATCTAGATGGACGGTGAACATTTAGATTTGGAAGATAAGTGGAATGAGGAGCGTTGGATTAGGTAAGAGGGAATTAGGACATACTTAATAAGATTCCTCGTGAAGGGAGCTAACGTTAAAGAGTCAGAGTGTCGGTAAAGGCACATAACAGGCTAGAAATGGCGGGACAAGCAATGATCAGACAATTTTTACCGAGTGGACTCACCTCACCTTTTATGGGAAGAACCGGAGGAGCGCTGGCATCCACGAAGTCCTAAAATTCCTCAAAATCAGCTAAAACACTCTGGCTGCTTTTGGTATAAAAATTTAAAACTATTATGATACGTAATATTAGCCTATTTTAGAATAACTGTGATCTTATGGAAACCCTGTTGGGATTGAAAATATATTTTTGATTCTTGGCAAGTTTATGCACCATGTTTGTGTCCTTTGGCGTCATTATATAACCCCCGCTACTAATTAAAACTGAAGACAATCTTCAAAACAGGCTGCGCATTTCAATTTCTGACTAGATAAAAGGCTATCTATTTGCAGTCTCTTTAAATCTAAAATATGAAAAAAGAAACTAATTCCAGAAAGCTTCTTGATTTGGTGACCTAATTTTCATTCTTTTTAGGTTCTGATCTCATTTAAGGAAGAATTCGAGCAAAAAGCAGGGTTAGAGACACGGTCCATAATGCTTATACTGTTTATGTTTAGGACACACCATCATCGGACAACTATTCTTGTTTCAGAAACAAATGGATAAAAAGAATAATCCATTTTAATGCAACGGTAAAATTCCACCAACCTTGGGTTGTTTCACAAGTGAGATGTCCCAACCACTTAACGTTTTGCGGGGCCTACCTAACCATTTCAAATTCCTTGGTCGGCTTTCACTTGAACGACACCCACACTATGTACTGTGCCATACACATGGAGTAGAACTTATACACCTAGTCTACACGTTTCTTGTGCCCTTTCTAGTTTTAGCTTCTTTTAATTGCATCGTTTTCCAAGTTAGGCAATAAATTGTAGACGTCTGTAGATAAGTGGAGAGGCAAACTCTAGAGGGTTAGTGAGTTGATAAGGAGCTCTTTTAAATTAAGTGAGGTTGTAAGTTTGAACTGTTTTTGTATATGCGACTGTTTAAAATTTAAGTTTAGAGTTTTGTCTTCCGTAAGGGACCTATCAAACTCGAATAGGGATTACTCTGAATATAAATGACTTAAAAATATCTTCTCGTAATTAAAATTTTTTAAAAATACCTTGTAAAAAATAAATTAAAAAAAAAAGTGGAGAGGCAAACTTTGCAAGTGGCCCTCCTTTACGACCAAAGAGTATGTATTTGTCCATCTCATGGCTTTATATATGTCACGACGGTAATACAACTAGATATGATTACAGTTGGTAAATATCTTATAGAGGTATGATTACTTAGGCTGGGCGAGATACTGCTTAGGGGCATTCGTGCATTTATTGATAGTAAGCATTACCTCGTTAAAATTTTATTAGTCGCAGCAATTGACGCGAAAAAGGCAATTTACAAAAAGGAGGAATTGTCTCCTCAGGTCTACAAAAGTAGTCAAACTCAAACCTCTTTCATTCTCTACCTTCGATTTGTTTCCACTTACTCCTTTTAAATAAAAATTAAAATAGAACTACTCACATTTCCAATAATTCTCTCAGTTTTTATCCTCTATTCTATAAAGACGGCCGTCAAAAAAGGAAAACGGTAGAAAAAAAGAAAGAAACATTATTTGAAAATTCTAATAAATGTTTATTCCTTCCTTCTCAATTAATGCAGTTAATGTCTCGTCTAATAATTAATATACACATTAATAAGAGTTTAAAGCATGTATTCTTCTTCTTTTCTTATGCTTTTACCATCACCTCTTTCAGACTCTCATAAATTAAAAGTCTTGTACTAATCACCAAATGTTGATTTTAGAAATATATATGAGTTACACACATATATACTGTTGTTTCGTTTTAAACTTAGATAATATTTCTATATATTGTTTCGTTTTAAACTTGGATAATATTTCTATATAAAGTTTTACTAACTAGAAAAATTTTTATGGCTATTATTTAGTGATTAGTAGTGACAAGCGGCACTATCATAAATAATAAAAAATTATTTAATAGTAAGTCAAATTACTTATATTTATAATAAAGTCTATTTCTTTAATAGAGATTATATAACCTTGTGGATGTAACTATAATAAGAAATATCTATTTTGTATAAAACTAACTACATTTTCATCTAATTTTTTATTGAAAATTTTAACTAAAATCTTGTAGAAGGCGATGTCATTAATAATGACAACAATAATAGTATTAATAGTAATATGGAAAGAAAGAATGTGAGAGATCGCAAGGTAAACTTAGGCTTAAGCAACATCTTATGTTGGACAATTCTGTCATTTCCTTTAAAATTAGACAATTATTAATTGTATTTTTTAGTTTTTAAATAAATTATCGGTTAAGTTACGTAATTTGATCAAGATAAAGGTAATAAAGTGACCCAATAAATAATTTAGATTAATAGGTTGAAATCTAGGTAAAAATAGATCCCAATTAGTATAAATCGGACCCATATTGGCTTTGTAATGAGGAAGGCCGATATGAAAGCTATATAGAGGTTCAGGTCTCCTGTAGTTACTCATGTCAATCGTAAGCATAAGAAATCTCTAACTCATTAGGAGAACTTACATATTGAGAAAATTGTAAAAAGACTCAGCCCATGTCTCGATAAACTCTTTCTATAAAGGTCCCGAGAGATTCGTGATCATTTGGGGCTCGAAATCGGCATAAGAATAAGAGATGGAACCGAAATCAGGTATTTCGCATTACTTTCATTTATAATCCTTTCATGTTGATCTTGGGTACGTAATAAAGTCTATACTGTGTATTACATATGGTATCAAAGAGGATACATGATTAGATCGCCAGAAACGAAGGTTTTTCAATTTTTTGTCCCATATGGTTTTCTCGATTTTTGATTTTTTTTTAAATTATTTTACATATATAATTACGTAAAAGTATAATACATAAGGCTAGCTATAAAAACGGGTCAAAAACGGGCCTAATGGAGAGAAAAATGGAGTTTCGGGATGCCGAAAGTTGCCTTTAGTTTTGAAAGACAACGAAGATGCACAACTGTGCTACAATGCACGTGGGAGTCGGCATATGACATGCGCGTTCAACGCATGCATCGACACATTGCTTCACAGACCCGCTCTCCTGGGAGCGAGGGATGGAAGGCGCATGCTGCCCGTCCAGGTCGTCCATATGGCATGCACGGATGGGGGACAATGCACGCGCCATACAATAGCCGCTCGTCTGCACTTGGTGTGCACGTGACACGCACGTGTCAGACACATCTGGCGCATGTCGGTGTACGCGGACCCGCGGCACGCACACTAGCATGACGTTAGCCATACTGAGCTACAGTGATTTTCCAAAAAAACAAAAATTTTAGATTTCCCGTAAGGATGCCCAGGGTGTTTTAGGTCACTTTTCGGGTCTGGAAAATTTATGAAGTAAGTTTTTTTATATTTTTCTAGATTTATTACATTAGTAATAAATTAAAGTTTAACTCTAAAAAATGAATTAACGTATTCTAAATCTGATTTTGAATGAATTTTCATGCTTCGGACATTGTATGAGGGAGATACATGAGGTTTTTGTATCTCGAGTCTCATGTTTGATGTTTGGAATTGCATGATAGTCGATCGGAAAAGGAATTGAGACATTCTGAAGCCATTTTTGTAGAATCCCACTCCCGCAAGACCCGAACCCGATATCGTAGGTAATATTCGAGCCCGTATCCCACGAGGGTGGTATGCTAGAGCAGTTAAAACCGTTCAAATACCTAGAATGACATTATTATTATTATTATTATTTTGAAAACAATCTCGTGTGCGGAAATCAGTAACCATACTGGGCCCACTTTGATACGAAAACATTT
>JANSVB020000437.1:1398797-1411274 GCA_025504935.2 Erythroxylum haughtii | reverse complement strand
ATAAAGGTTAAGGTCTCCTGCAGTTGCTCATATCAATCGTAAGCATAAGGAATCTCTAACTCATTAGAGAGCTTATGTATTGAGAAAACTATAGAAAGACTTAACCTGTGTCTTGTTAAGCACTTTCTATAAAGGTCCTGAGAGATTCATGATCGTTTGGAGCTCAAAATTGGCATCGGAATCTTATATGGAACCGAAATCAAGTATTCTGTATTACCTTCGTTTTTAATCATTTCATGATGATCCTGGGTACATAATAAAGTTTATACTATGTATTGCATCTTATACATGAGATAACAAGTTACATTATCGAGAAAACTTTAGTGACTTTCAATTCTTCTCTTCTTTAATATCTTAGTTTAGTTATAATATTACTAGGTGTTACTTTAACAACCGACTCTTTTGCTAGTCTATCTTGATGTATTGTGATTTATTAGAGATGTATTTGGTGAATCTTATTATTAATTAGTTCATTACTTTCCTTTTCAAAACAATTTAAAAACTTTGTTAAGCTCTAAATAATACTGCTAATTATTAAAAAATATTTTATAAAATTTTCAAATTTTTTTGTATGATCTTAATAATATTTAATCATTATAATGCCAATTATTTTTAAGTAAAAATTACGTGATTACTTATCTATAATGCAAATATTAAGATTTCAAGTTAAAATATTCATTAATTTCACGCTTTAATAAAAATTTGAAGAACAATAATAATAATATAATAGTAAAAACATCAAATGAGGAAAAGTTCAATTAATTAATTATAAAATAAAGCATAGCTAGTGAATTACCATCCACTTATAAAATAATAAATATTAAATTTAAGTGATGGATGTTAACATTAATTCCAAAAAATGTAAAGTATAAAATTGAACTGGACATAATTATTAGGAAGCAAAAATATAAAGTATAAAATATGAAATATTATAACTTGATAGGTGGTGAAGTCAATGTGCTAATATTATATAATTAAAAGAAGGACATGGTTGAGAAAATTGAAACTGAATTGCATTGTATTAATTTCTAACGTGTGTATGACATTACAATGTATACATATGTAGAGATAATGTGATGAGATTGTATTTTGTTCTATCTAAACTAAATGATCAATTTGTACTTGATTCTATCTAAACTGAAATGATAAGTGACAATGACAATTTTATCTAATACAATTACAACAAAATGATTGGATTAGGATTAAGAATTATGTTATTAGCTCTCCACAAACTAATACTGAGCTTGTGATGTAAAAGCAAAAAAGGATGAGAACCTAATGGTTTTGTGAGAATGTTAGCAATTTGGTGAGAAGCTGATATATGACGTATGAACAGAAATTTCTTCATAACCAAATCATTAACAAAATGTATATCAATTTCAATATGTTTGGTACGAGCATGAGAAACAGGACCTACAGCAAAAAAAGTAGCACCTATGTTGCCACAATACAAAAATGGTTTAACATTGGAGAATCCAAGTTCTCCGAGTATAGAATTAAGCCAACATAATTCAATGATAGCTAAAGCAATGCTCTTATATTCAATTTCAATTCTAGATCTAGCTATAATAGGATGTTTCTTGGAACTTTAAGAAATTAAAGAGGAGCCAAAGAAAATGTAATAACCAAATGTAGATCGATGATCGTCGGGACACCTAACCCAATTAGCATCAGAGTAACTAGTTATGGTTAAAATGATAGATTTGGTTAAGTAAAGACCATGGGATAGGGTAAAGCGAAGATATCAAAGAATACGCTTAACTGTTGTCCAGTGAACACCAGCAGGATAGTATAAGAATTGTGAAACTTTGTTAACAATAAGTTGGATATCTAGTATGATGTATATAATTTATATATATGCTACCTTGTTGTAAAAATAAATAAAAAAGACAATTAACTAATGTGTGAATGTTCATTTTAAGATTGCCTCATTATTAAAAAATAATATAATTTAATGAAAAGTATTTTTATTATATTTTTTTATTATATTTTTTATAAAGTGTTGATCATGATATCAAATAAATGTATGGTTAAATTTTTTATGCTTTAGTCTTAGTGTAAATATTTTAAGAGCGAGTAATTTGAAGGTACAAACTCGTTGAATTTCCCACTAACTTTATCAACTTATTATTATTATACCAAGAAAAAAGGAATTAAGTGAGGTATGCAAACTCACCTAAATATTTCCTTTTGTTAAATTGAAGAAAGAAAGCATAATTGACATAAGTTTGTATTTATGATGTTACTTTTAATATAGTATTTAGTAAATATATAGAAGATAGGCTCTCAAAACCACAAACTTAGGAGTCGTTTGGTTTCACATCTATTTTTTGTTGTTATTTTTGATTTTGTTTCCTATTTTTGGTTAATTTTTTTCCTTAAAAAATGAAAACTTATTTAGTTGAGATTTGCAATATAAAAACTGAAAACAAAAATCTGTTTAGTTGAGATTTATAATAAAAACTGAAAATAAAAACATTTTTGGTTTTATCATCTAGTTTCTATTTTTTCCTAATTATACTCTTATGTGTAATAATTATAATATAATACATTATATTTTAAATTAATTAATTATTATTATAGCTAAAACTAAAATATATGCAAATCAAATATTATTAAAAATTATATATTAATTGTATATAATAAAATTACATAAATTAGAAATTATATTAAATCATTATAATTAATAAAATATGTCCATATTATAATTCTTGAAAACATAATAATAATATCATTTACAAAAAGAAATATAAATCAATTAGAAATAATATAAACACTCAAAATTTGTTTAGCAATTTCATCTCACTTTTAAGACATACATCGAAGTTGTGTCGGAGTGATATTATACTTCACTTGGGAATTTGCATCTTTATTTTCACTTTTTCTAATTTGCTTTTCATTTTCAACACAACTATCAAATAATTCATCACTTTATCCATATATTCTAATATAGTTGTGTGTAACAAAATAAGCAATAACGATATATTTTTGTTTTTTCATATCATAAATCGACATGTTTTTAAGTATAGGGATTCTTGTTATTAGAACGTCAAAACATCTTTCAATAACACTTCTTAATGAAGAATGCTTGTAGTTAAACAAATCCTGTTGGCCTTGAAAGCTTCCTCTGCCTTTATAATCTCGCAAATGATATCTTTCACCTCGTTATGGTGAAAGAAATCCAGCTATATTAGTGTAGTCGTATCAACCAAATAGTACTTGCTTAATATATAAAGAACATAATATTAACAAAAAATATTAAAAATGAACTTTGTTCATTTAAAATAATATATTATATTATAGAGACATAAAAAATTGATTTGCTAGATTTGTCACTGTTTTTAAAAGAACTCAAGAGTCATTTGAAGTATCTTCCCACCCAACCATGACACATATAAAAAGCATGTCAAATAAGCAACAACACATAATATTTTAAGTTGGATTAATTCTTTTGTCCATGTATGGTATTTGTTCATTGGTCGGAACATGTGCATCAATATGTCTACCATCTATTGCTCCTACACAATCCTAAAAATTAAAATATATATTAAAATAATTATTAATTATAAGAACATAATTAAAACAATAATTAAATATATGAATGTACCTGAAAATATGGAAAAAAAAATTTGAATTATGTTGAATCTCAGGAGATGTATTAGTAAAAGATGGTGGAGTAATGATACTTTTTGCAAGATGATTAATTCGATATAAGACTTTACGAAAGTACTTTGAAGTTGTCCAAGCCGAATGTTGAAAGTGTTATACATTTATTCTAGTTGTCTTACTACGCCCTATAGTCATCAAGAAAATTGATACTTGTTCCTCCATAGTCAAATGACTTGTTGCCTTTAAGTCTCCTAAACTCTTCAACTCATCACATAAGTTCAAGAAGATTATCTTTCTCATCCTTAAGTTTTCATAAATCCTTGTAGGATTTCCATTCAAAAGTTTCATTATCCAATCATGGCCTGGTAGACCAGAAGTTTTATATAGTTGCTTTTGTAAATGAAAATATTTGTTCTCTCCCCCAGCTAGAGAAATAATGATTACCTTCTTACGTTCATCATTAGAATCTGATTCGAAATCTAATAAGAAATTCATGTATCTACAATGACAACATTAAATAATTAATAAAACATTCAATTCACAAGTTTAACTAAATGCAATTTACAATGCACACATGAAAGCAACTTCCTAGGAACCAAATTCAATAACCTATAACTTTAGGAGTGGGCCATGCATTGCTAGAGATGATCAAGACTTCTAGTAATAAGGTTCTCTTTGAAGAAAAGACGTCAAGTTCAAAAGCAATAGTCAGACCAAGGTCTGTTAAAAACAGGAGAAGTAGTTATTAAGATAATGCCATGTGGGGTTCGATGGCAAGCAAAGTAAATCAACTAAGGAAATTATCTTGGTTGAATATGTCAAAGCATGAGGAGGGATATTGTTATATCCCTCACCTTGGTGATAAAGTTGTATATCTGAGATAGGTATCACATCTTTTTCTTTCTGGTTTTATTTATATGAATGCAACTTCAATTATAATTCACTCTAGATCTGAATTTAGAAAGAAACTAGTCAAGCAAAAAAGAAACACTTGATAACTCAAATAGTACAAAAACAAAACTAGTATTAATATCCACATGGTATACTTTAGTAAATGTTTATATAATTGAAAAACTCGTAAGAATGTAATAGAAATGTGTCTATAACAGTTAAGGTGAGGTTCTATATGTTGAAAACTTATAATTGAGACAAATTCTTCATGCACTATACTTGGCATTGAATTATATCATTTGCAAGGGACCCTTATCTATAGTTGGGGGCCAAGGTAGACATTAAAGAAGATGTAAGCATGTCTTATGCTAATTGTAATCACTGAGCCAATGTTGCTTGGTATCTTATATGTCAAAAGAAATGTAAACAATACACTTTTCTATTATACCATTCGATCCTCATTGCAAACTACATCTTGTGGGATAAAATAAGATCTCAGCTCCAAGCTTTAAGGAGTAATAGAAGTGACAATTAAGGGTCACCTTTGTGATTGAAAGAAAGCAATTCTATGTGCAAAGACCTTTTAACACAAGCGACAGAAATAAGGAGAAATAATAGAAGAGGTTGAATAACTACAGTCGACGCAGTAGGAAAACTCGCTTTCACAATATATAAAAACTATTTTAAAAATACACAAAAAAATCCTTTTTACGTTTTTAAAACATGTTACCGTATTTTTATTTTTAACAACGAAAAACAAAAACCACTTCAACCAAACAAATTTTTGTAGACAATTTAATTTTTTACCAAAACAATAACGAAAAACTAAAAGAAAAAGGAACCAAACACCCCCTAAGTTTAACACCCTGTATGCAATATGATACTATCGAATCTATAAATAAAATAATTACTTCTCTATTTGAAGAAGTTATTGATATTATAACAAATGATGATAATTTGAAGAAAGAAGATTTTTTTAGGATAACTTCAATCTTTGATATCTTGAAAAAGTTATATTTAATAAAGGCTTATATTTTATCTCGATCTTAACTTTAATTCAAGATTTTAACTGAAAATATTAAAATAGATCATATGCTATTATTTGTATGATATCTTATGCCTTGTCTAATACCTATTATATAAAATGCTTTGAAGACAAAGGTATTAACGATTTTTCAAAATAAGTAGAAAGAATCTATCCTCCTTATATGGCAAATATGGAGGATCTTGAAAATGATTTTTCATTAGATTCACAAAAAAAACCTTGCTAATATCTGACAATAGATTATTACCTCGATTATCTTATTCTGAAACCCTTGTTTCAAGTAGTATAAGATATACTAATAATTTAATAAGATTAGGTAAAAAGATAGTTCCAATTATAAAATAAAAGGATAATATTTTGATGGTATAATATATGTTCCTTGCAATATTTTAATCGATACTACTGCAAGTGGAAGCTACATTAATCATAATCTAACAAATAATTTGATAAAATTCCACTTAAGAGAATCTTATCAATATATAAATTTCAATAGTGACATACATTAGATAGATACTTATGTAGAAACTACTATTAAAATAGGATTTAATAAAATACCTATAAGATTATTAGTAGAAAATGAAGGATTTAATTTAGAGATAATGTTAGGAACTCGTTTTCTTGAGCAAGTTCAACCATATAAAATAATCAATATGGAATACAATTATTATTTTTGCTTTCTCTACTTCACAAGGTCATTATAAGTGGTTAGTAATATCCTTTAGTTAAAAAAACCCTTCTCTTCTTTTATAATACTTTGCTTTGCGTTTCTTAAAATATTTCCTTTTCTTATAGTTCTTTTTTATCTTTTTATAATAATATGGGCTATCACATCTGATCATAGTAGGCATTTTAAATCATAACAGCATAAAGAAGATTTTTTTCTTAATTCCTGTACTTTTCTTTAATAATATTACTTCATCACACCATTCACTTAGCTTATCTTTTAAAAAAGATATTCTTTTTCCTAAAATATCAACAAGTCTAGGATTATAAGTTGCTTCTAATTTACTTCCCTAAGGGTCAGGTATCTTTGGATAAAACATTTTAAAATAAATTTGTGTATTATCTACTTGGTTATAGATATGATAATAATAATCTAAGAAAATATAAATATATCTATTCATTTCATACATATCATATAATTGTAATTGTTGTCGTGCAATGGCATATTTTCCTATAGTAGTAGTATCTTATAAAATATCTCCTTCTCCAACAAATTCCAATTTAAATAAATTATGAGATATTGATCGATTAATTGTTGGACTTAATTATTATGTCAATGTTAGTAGGATTTTATTACTTTTGTTAATTGAATTGAAGTAGTAAGAGCGTATGGTATAAAGGGCAATTTTGTAATGTCACTTAATAATAAAAGACATAAGGCATAAGGGAAGGGAAAAATGGACATTTCACACTCATGAAGGGTATAAGTGGAAGAAGAAGAGTAGTCTTGCTCTTAGAGAAGGGGAAATGTGAATAGAAGAGAAAAAGGGGAGAAAGTGTCGTTGGAGAGAAAAGAAGGAAGAACAATTAGGGTTTCATTTTTCTTAGCTTTCAAGAGAGATTTTGAAGTTATTCAAGAAGAGAAAAAGAAAGAGGAAGAGAAGAGCTTCCATTTGAGCCAAACATCTTTTATTTAATAAAGTATCAAGGTAAGTTCATTTTTAATCCTTTAGATTTTTGGAAGGGTTTTAGTTCATGAAGCTTAGAAAATGTATGGGTTTGAGTATTCTAGAATCAATTTTAGTGAATAAGCTTTGTTTGGGTTCTCAATTTGTATTCCTATTGAATTGGGATTTTTCCAATGTTAAAGGAAATCGAGAAGGGCAAGAAGAGAGGCACTTTTAACCAAGTTTCTAAGCAACGAATTCAAGGTGGGTTACATGTTTATAGTTGGGTTAATGAGCCATATATGTTTTTTTTAAATCAATAAAGTTAAATGATTTCAACCACTTTATAAATGTTGCATTTATTGATTTTTAAATGAATTGAGAAATAGCAGCATGTTTGGTGCTTGAATTTTGTTGATGATTTATGAAATGGTATTTGAAATGCATTATGATTATGAAAATCATGTTTCCAAAATGTTCCTTTTGGGCAATATGTGTTCAAGTCATGAAATTTATGTTGTGTGGATTAGTGGTGGTCGATTCTATTACGTCACGTGAATATTGACTCTGTTAAAGGCTTCTCTTGCTTGCCCGCTAGTGGGTGGAGCTCCTTCACGAACTCCTTCACGTTTACAAGCTACGCAAATCCATTATGTGGGCTTATGATAGTCCGTTCTATTGTTTCTAGAGATTCGCAAGAACTCCCTTATGGAGCTACCCAAACCATTCTAATTTGCTTATGTGTATAGGATTTGTTGACAAATTTGATGAATACATGCTTATGTGATTATGAAATGTTTGATAAGTTGAGAATTTGAGAAATACGTGTTTTATGGATTCAAGGAATATTTTCAATGGTTTAACTTGTTTCTCCGTTATAAACTTGTTACCCACAAGCTTCAAGTTCACCTTCGTTCCGTCTCCATCTCCATGTGATGAGCAAGAAATCGAGTGATTGAGTCGAGAGTCAAGGCATCACTCCAAATCTGCATATTTTGTATTTTAAGTTAATTTATGAAAAACATAAGGCTTTAGCCACATTTCGAGTATTACTCGTTTATGTAAATTTTGTATTTTTGGATTATGATGTATTGTGGCTTGAAATGTCCATTAAAGCTTTGTAAAACTCTTCTGTTGATGTTAATGAAATATATTTGTGCTTTAGCCCATGACTTTCTAAGTTTCGCATTTCATTCTCAAGAGACTAAGATTTGAAGAAGTTTCTTTTGTATATGTTAGTATTTATCTTTTGGTTGAGTGGTTAAGGGTTGTGAAAATGTATGTGCAAATGTTAATGTCAAATAGTTGGGTTTAGGTGTCTGAAATCCGAGGGTTTTGCCGCAGCGAAGCCAAATTTTGGCCGTGGCGAACTTTTTCCAAAGGATATTTTGTTTGATTTTGGTACCTTCGTCGTGGAAAAGCCAGCCTTTTCATTGCGACGTATTTTTCTCCAGAGGTATTTGAGGTTAATCTGGGTACTTAGCCGCGGAAAAGCCATCCTTCTGCCACGACGTATTTCACCAGCAGGGTACAGATGAACAACCTTGGGACTTCTCTGTGATGAACCTAGAGAATTTCTCCTGAAAGGTCCCTAAAATTACTTCGACAGTTTTGTCACAGTGAAACATTACCTTGCCACGGTGAACCTGCTTTGGCTTGCAAGGTAGTTTTCATTTCAAATAAAGGCCAACATTTACAAGACTTTTTCTTTAGAGGACAATCTTGTTTACATGGTCTAAATTGCCTATATAGTTTTCGTCTAAACTGTTTCTTATAAGGTATATAAGGTCTACGTTTATAATAATGCTTAGGATATTGATTCCATCTATAGGATTTATAATGTTTTCATTTCTTATAACGTAGTTTTTGATTTGTTTCACATCCATATTGTTGTGGTACTTCTGTATATTTCTCACAACAACTCTGAATATCTCTATGGCTTATAGTTCTTTTTAATTTTGACTCAAAACATTGTTCAGCTAATATTTCTTGAGCAATTAAAATAGCTCTACCTAAATTAAAAGTAACTATTCTTGATTCTATGTTTTCATTGAATGTAGCTTCTACTTTTTGATTCATAGGAAAAGGTAATGTTTGAATAAAGATTTGGATATAAGTTTCTTGTTCTTTTCTAGTTAAATTATAATAATATTTTTTGAATTCACATATAAATTGATCTAAATAACAAATGTCACATATACAGATATTGTTTAAATGCCATAAAGCTTTCATTCTTTCATTCCTAGAAACTTCATTTTTGAATGATAAAACATCTTTGCTTAAAAATTCTTTATAAAGTTGTCCAGCCATAAATTCAAAAGTTTTCATGTTTGTTGTGGTTTGTTGATATGCATGGTTATTTTTTTAAAGCGTCTTCATTATCGATTGAAAAGGCCTGTACTATTCCTGAGGTTTTATAAGTAACAAAATTCCATAATAATTCTTTATTTTCTAATTCTGTAAAAGTTTTTTATATTTGTAAGAGTAATTGTATTTTACTGATCCATTCATCTAATAATTGTTGAGGATGTACTACGCAATCTAAATTTAAAATTCCATCAGGGCCTAATTTTATGTGTTGTGGTGTATATTCAATAGTATATTTTCGTACTTTAGATCCTTTTTTTATAATATCCATATCTATGTCTATCATCTGACGTCCAATTCCAAGTATATGAATCTTAATCTTGATTTTTTTTAAGTTTATCTCCACTTACATGTTCTCTTTTGATACGTTGTCATCCTTCGGATAGTTCTCTAGCTCTACTACTTTCTGGTTGATCTTCTAGATAAATTTCTTCATCAGATTCATATCCCTAGATAACTTCATCTTTATCAGTTATTTGCTGTAACTCTTGCTTTGGGTTTAAAGTTAAAGTTTTTACTAAGTGGGTAATGTCATTGAGTTGTGATTGTATATTTCGTTCAACTGTTTCTAATGATTCTTCATTTTCAATATACTCAGATTTCGATTCTTCCACATTCGCCATGGTTTTATTAAAGTAATTGGTTTCTTTCTAGTAGGCTCTGATACCAACTTGAGGATCTGCTCTATGTGTTTATTTTGTTGCTTTATTAAATGTATAGTTTGACTTTGTATATGTATTATTTCAGTCAATTGGTTTTGTAATTGTTTATTTTGTTCTTTTATTTCTTTGTTATCTTGAGACATACTCATAATGTATTTTTTAAATAAGTAGTTAATTCTGTAATTTGATTTTTTAGTTCATCGATTTTTATAGAATTGTCTCCGGAATATCACTGGAATTCGGGAAGAAGTGATTCAAGCGACACCTTGTAGAGGTTTGTATTTTTTTCGAACTATAACTGAATCACTGCACTTGATGTTCATTAAAATATGAAAACACTGCCACTTTCTTTACTCATCATGGAGGAAGATTAGCTGAAGTTGGTCACCTGCTGTAACAAAAATTTAGTGATGATATTCATAGCAGATGCAAAGCTTGTAGGGAGGGGTTGGAAAAGATCAACCTGTGCATTATTTCTGAAATTTCTTGGTTTCTCACGCTCTCTCTCATGTTTATGTTTCTGTGTGTTCGTCAGGGACTAAATCTGAGCCTCAAAAGAGGCGGAAGAGATGAGATTTGACTTGCTCAAACTAGCAAACCTAGCTATTCTCACCGTTCCAGTAGTACCAACTTATCGTCTCCATGAGGTAGTTGATGTTGGTATAAAAAACTTGTGCATGGTTCCGTCGTATAGCTTACTCATTTCCTGAAGAATAGTGATCTCTATTTAGTGTATGTTAAGGTTGTTAGGATGACGTGACGTTATGTTACATTATTTCTCATTTAAGCCTATGTTTAGATGGGCTTATATCTAGATCTTTTTGAAAAAACTTATCTAAGAAGTCAGTTGTTAACTGTTTGACTATCATTTAAAAAAGAACTTTTAAAAGAAGCTTCATACAGTAGACTCTTTGGTAACATAAATTTGATTTAACGTATTATATCGACTTAATTTTAGTGATAAATCATTAAATGAACGAGTTATAATTTATATATTTTAAATAAATTATTTAACAATTCAATAATTTAAAAATTAGATACCAAGTTAGATTTAAATTAAGTGATAAGTTTGATTTAACTATCATTAATAAGTTCATATTATAGATTGATCGATATTAAGCCTATATCTTTATACAGATCTTTATACAGTCTAACTTTATATATTAGGATTTATATATTAGAATAAGAAAACAAGATCCGATAGTATGGTAGAAAGAAATATACATTTCTTTCTACCATACTATCGGATCTTATCGAATAGTGCTGATTCTAGTCCGCCCTTATTTATCTATGTTTATCTACGACGCGAAATTGGAATTCTTTGCATTTTTTTTTTCTGCAATCATTGATTAAGAAGTAAGAAGTCAAGTTTCATTCAAATTAATCACTTTGACTAACTTGACTAACAGTTTTTACGTAAATTATAAGTAAAAAGGCAGTAGGAACTAAAATGAACAATGCAGTAGCAATAAATGCGAGAATATTTACTTCCATAATCTTATCCTTTCGTTTTTCTTTACTTCGCAATAACTCGGGATTGAATCCCATAGAGATGATAACGTCT
The DNA here is from genome assembly GCA_025504935.2 of Erythroxylum haughtii. Taxonomy (NCBI): domain Eukaryota; kingdom Viridiplantae; phylum Streptophyta; class Magnoliopsida; order Malpighiales; family Erythroxylaceae; genus Erythroxylum; species Erythroxylum haughtii. The sequence continues at coordinate 1,399,526 of JANSVB020000437.1, read as the reverse complement.
AGAAATTCAATGGGATGAATTCCATGGTGATGATGTCGAATCGGATCAATATCATGAATAACAATATCTGAGTTATCAAATCGATTCATCGTCAAAAATGGAATAGTATAACATAGAAAGATCATTTATCCATACCTAATCAAAAAAAATGTATTCCTAAATCCAATCGAGAATTTCTTTTCATTACCTTATTTTTATTTATTATTTATTTATCATTTTTTTCGATTCTTTTCTATAACTAGAAAACTATTGCCTTCCCTGTACAATCAGTTAACGAAATCTCATCTGACCGCCTTTCCATTTGCATAAATTGTAAACTTTTTTTTTTAATGATCTAATCGAATTGGCCTATTGAAAGACAAACTCAGTCTCAGTCCGGTATAGTTTGGACTCCCCAATATGGGATTCCAACAATTGTACTAATCCACATATATTTCTATCAATCACTACTCGTTGAAGAAATGAAAATTATCCTATTTATTTGTATTTGCTTTGATGAGAAATGAAAAACAAAAATACATATAAAGATCTCCTTATCTTAGGAATAAAATTGGATTAGTTGTCGCCCTTTCACAGAAAACGGAGAGATGAATTGATATCTTTTTTGATTGGATTATTGGATTTGGATTCATCGGGACTGACGGGGCTCGAACCCGCAGCTTCCGCCTTGACAGGGCGGTGCTCTGACCAATTGAACTACAATCCCAGGGAACTGAAATAGAGTATACA
>JANSVB020000437.1:1354725-1364737 GCA_025504935.2 Erythroxylum haughtii | reverse complement strand
CCAACATGATAAATGTCCTCATATCCAAGTCCGTCGTAGGCCAAGAGTTGGTGAGCACTGATATTCAGCAACAACAGCGCAACAACAGCTACGACAACCACCACCACTGTCACAAAGATAAGAGAAGATGAGAAAAAAAGAAATCTGACTAAACCAGGAGACACACTCCAAAAACATGTGTGCACACCGAAAAAAGCTTAAAGAAGATTTACAAGTAACAGAGGAAACCGCTGATACTCTTTCGACAGCAACAACAGCTACGACAACCACAGCTGGAGAAAGCAGAGGAAGGCAAGGGCGGAGAGGAAAAACAAAGAGAGAGAACACATATAAGCAGTCACAAGGGCATGCATTGCGCGGCCGCATGCGTTGTCGCCTCACAAAATATTGCATCAGAAGATTGGGTCAGAAGATTGCGTGTATATCGCGCCAAGACACAACATTAAATAAACAGAAGATTGGGTCAGAAGATTGCGTTTATATCGCGCGAAGAAGACATAACATTCAATAATAAGAAAAAGAAAGAAAGAATATAAGCCGCTGGATTAAATGGACGATAGGGATCGATTCCGTGGTCGTCCATCCCATTCGCTCTTAATATATATACTTAATGAAGACGAAAATAAAAAAACAACAGTAAGATTAATCTTATCTCAACAAAAAATAAAATGCATTTATATGAAGAACATGGAATGGGATAATATTATAATTCAACTTTCACGTATCATATTAAAAGTATGTAAAGTCAAAGATTTGTTGTCTTCAAACTTCAATTATTTTTATTAAATAACATTTTAAAATCAATACTTTTTACCAAAAGTTTGTGATTTTTTTTATCAAAAGTAATTTTAAATTTAAACATTTTCATCAAATATAATTTAAAATTTAATAATTCTCAACGTTTAATTTCAATGTTAACATTTTTATAATGTTCATCACTTTAAGTAGACAAAAAATTTAATAGAGTTAAATTTTCATTGGTTAAATATCACGTTATTAATGATATAACACTTTTTATTGTTTTTTTATAAAATGTTAAGTGAATCTCCCTTTCATATGTATGATACATAGTATAATATAATTCACTAATATATTTTTTTAAAAAAATTATGAATATTTTATAATTAGTATAATTAATGTGTAATGTTAGTTTTTAAATTATTAATTAAATTTTTAAATTCTCTAATCAACAAACCCTAATTTATGAAACCCTAAATTAGAACCACATCCTTACTTGTCTCTCGTTGTGCTCTCAACTACTTCTCTGAGAGGGAAAACCATTCAACTAAAACCTTAGCATCACTAAAAAATGGTCATGAGTTCAGCTCCTTGTTTCTTAAATCTCGACTTAGGTTCTATGCTTAATAGTGAGGGGGTGAGGAAGAAAAAGGCATGTTGAGGACTTTCTCTCAAAAACCAAAGTCTTGTTCGTCGCACAAAGAACCTTCTCTCATAAACCAAAGCCTGCCACGAGGTATTGATATACTTCTCGTAAGCTCCTATGAATTTAAAAAAATTAGAGATTTTAGACATTGTTGCAGCTCAGGGGACTGAGAACGAGCCTTCTAATATTCCCCCAAAGTGGTGGGATGGGCATGGTATACCAAGTTCAACAAACAAACAAACACAAGGAGGAAACTTAAAAGATTATATATATTGGGCTTTTCCCCCTTGGCATTATTAACTACTACTTTCAACTAGCATCCTTACTTTGCAGGATCAACAAGTAAGTTGGCTTGCAACATCATTCAAAGAAACGTTAGAAAATGCTCTTTCTGAAGGAGTTTCGTCTCACAAAGTATGACTAAATCCTTGTTTTTCGGAATGTTGAACTCGATTTTGATTAAAAGCCTCTTTTCTCTATAGAAAGAGGCCAAGTGTTGGTTATTATATGGTTCAGCTATACGAATTTCTTACCAGGACTAATGAATCTTCACTTCTTAAGTGTATATTTTCTGTTTCTTTTTTTTTTTTCGCTCCTGTAACTAACAAAATAGGGATTTCTGCATTCCGTGAAGAGGACTCCAATGGAAAATTAGGAATTTGGTCCTAATTTAGGAATTGTTGAGTGGAGAATTTAGGAAATTTATTTAATAACTTAACTTAAAAATTAACATTACATATTAATTACAAAATATTCATATTTTTATTTTAAAAATATGTTAGTGGATCTCACTATATTATGTAACATACATGTGATAGTGGAGTCCATTATTAAAATTTAAAAATAATAAAAGTGCTGTCTCACTAATTGATGGAAGTTTAACCTTGTTAATTTTCCTTCAACTTAGGGTCTATTTTGAATATTTTGAAAACATTATGATTGAAAAAAAGCACTCTAAAACAATAAGTTTTAAGTTGTATTTTGATTAAAACATTAAGGTTCAATACACATTTTTTATCTTTTTTTTCGATAAGACTTGTGACACAATAACTCCATGATGTACATGTGGTCCATTAAAATCCTAATTTAATACTCATCTTACTAAACAATTTTAATTTGTTCATAAACATTAGTGAACAAGTCAATCTTTTATATATATATATATATATGTATACAATCTATCCATTCATTTTAAAAATAGATAATGTAAATACCTATAAATTAACTATCATTGAATATTTATGAACGAACATTATTATTTATTTTCAATAACATTGTATTTAAAAATTAATATATTTATTTATTTTTATTCAACTTTGAATTATATAATTCAGATATGTCAAATTTTAATATATGCCTAGGAGGTCCGAGCTTAGATTTTTTTAAAGCCCGAGCTTATTTTGAATCTTGATTGAGCTTTAGAGATTTTGCTTGGTCTCAAATTTAACTAGGCTTTGGATGGCCTAAATTCCAATTGGGCCTAAGCAATTTGGAGTAAGCTTAGACTTAATTAGATTTTAATTAGACCCAAAAGCCTAATTGTTTGAGTTAAGCCTAAAAGCATAACACTTTTAAAGAAATATTGCATGGCCTAAAGCCTATTTAGGCTATGTCAACCCCATTGTTATGCAAATATTTAGGCTAAAATCAAACATCAAATACGAAAGCAAAAAAGAAAGCTTGATGGGTGGCAGACAAAACCACTCTAAGTTGTGCATAAAGAAAAATAATGAAATAATTTCCAAAGAATAAAGCTTTAAAACAAATAACTCACATTGTTATGCAAATATTGTGAAGCATTATAAGGGCTTTAAGGCTTTGGGCTTGAAGCAAGAAGGGCTCTGATAAAAGGTTTAAGAGAAGCTTTGGGATTAGGTTTTTATACGAAGCTTTAGTTTGGCTTTGTGCAAATATTGTTATTACAGGGCTTTGCATTTGGGAGGATAGGGGGAGAAGTGGAAGAAACTGTCAAAGAAGCTTAGAAGAAAGAAGCATCCTGGATAGATGGATAGTTGGACGGATGCCTCCCATTGTTTTATTTTCATGTCCCTTTTGGTCTTTTTCTCTCATATTGTTGGAAGTCTTCATTATGGTTCTTCAAATTTGCAAAGATCTTGCATATGGATGTTGGTGCATGGTTTTATTATTACATGCTTTACATCTAGTCAAATAATTATCTTTTTTCATAAATGGGATTTTACATTTAAGCTTTTGAACATAATACTTTATACTTTAAAAATAAGGCTCACATCAAATTGATCTCTTCTTCTTCTGGCTCTATGCATTTGTTATTTTTGATTGTCAAGGCAAAAGACCTTGATTTTATTAATTGTTTCATTACATCAAAATATTCTTCTTTTGTTTTTGCGATAGCCAATGGTGATTATGCTTTCGATTTTTAATAAAAAATATTATAGGCTCACTTGATTTTTTTGGCGAATATGTTATGAAAACTAGGTTATCCTTTCTTCCACATCTTGTTGGGATGCTTTATAGGCTTGGAAAATTTTATCCCACCATTTCTCCTTGAATTTCTAGATCAATACTAAAACATTTACTTGTAGTTCTTCTTTGTAATCATATCTCCAAGTCAATATCCAAGGAATGAAGAATTTTAAAGTAAATAACAATGATGGAGGAAAAATATTTAAAATTTTCTAAAAAAATGCAATAACCTTGATATACCTTTTGTGGAAATATTTATGGAAGAAGTCCATACCACTTCCACTATTTATTGAACCAAAAGGGAACATTATTCTTTATGCTAGTGTTCAAAAGAATAGCCAAAAATAGCAGATTACGACATTAAGTAATAAGAAGGCATTAAACTAGTCTTGTTAGTAGTCATAATAGGTGTAGGTTGATATGTATGGGAGGTTTTTGTAAGGATTGTATACTATGGAGAGAAAGAAACTTCAGATATTTTGCAAACCAAAGTTCTTCAATGGAGACCCTACAATTAGACATAATATGACAGATCCGAGAGCAAATACTAGTGAAGAAGATGCTAAACATCTTAAATTATTTATGATTCATGGTTGATCCTCTAGTCTTATATCTCTCTTTTTGTCGTTCCTCCTTACATGATTTTGTAAGGATTGTAATAGAGTAATCCCCTCATAACTATGCCAATTTTGTACTACCTTTTACATATATTAATTAATACCATTTTTTCTTTTTAAAAAAAGTTTAGGAGGTTTGTTAAAATTTAGGCTTCACATTTTCTTAGCTTCTAGGGCTCTTAGCCTAGAAAATAAGGTGGATAAATTTGTTGATTTTACATGTGAAATAGATCAGAAAGATTTTATCAGGCTCAACAAAGGGATACTTTATTTTCATATGTTTGGTTTCTTTAAGGATGCACAAATAATAAAAGTGGGGCCTTGAAAAGTTCCAATGCTTATATTGCCAATCTTTGGGAAAAAATATTGGAGATGACTTTATTAGGATATAAGTTAAAAACTCAATTTCAATACTTTAAATGTTCTTTGTCAAAATAATTGCTTTAAAATGATTTTGGAGTTACAATTTGAAAGTCTCTTTAAAAAATTGATTTTACAAAATATTTTTTATTTTTGTTCATATAAAATGAATTTTCTGGTTTCATTTTCAGTAACCATCTTTCATAAAATTTATTTTTAGGTGCTTTTCTCTAGAAAGTCTTTTAGAGCTATTCATAATTTTGGGGTTGTTGGAAGATGTTGTAACCAATTTGAAATGTTCATCATATTAGATGAGGATCATAAGTCCTTACCTTAGGCTTTGGGTGAGAAGGGAAAGTCTTTTCTTTTTCCATGATTTGCCTTATGACTTATTGGTTGCTCAGCAGTGGGTTTTGTCATTGATGGGCTTTGCTAGCTTTTAAGGCTTTTTAGGAGAAATACTGACTCTTAGAAATCAGAAAAAGAATTTGTTTCACCTTTAATAAATTCAATATCAAAATGAAAATTGCTTAAACTTGCATGTGGTCTAACAAAAATTTGTTTTGAAGCAATATTTTGAACATTTTCGAGTAAAAATGCTTTGGAATATTTACGTTCAAGATGAAAAAAAAACTTTTGATCTGATTAATCTCCTTAAAACTTTAAAATGTAAAAAAAATAAATAAAATTTCTTTTCTAATGGTTAAACAATTTCTTTGAGTAGGATTCCAATGTCCTAGAGTGTATTGGACGATATGCTTTTTATCATTGATGATTTGCTTTAGAATTCCTCCATATTTTGATCTAACGCATCATATTCTACAATTTTAAAGGCATTGGGGTCAGTTATATGTAATACGGGGGTATCTTTCACCTTAGTCTTAATTTGTTTTATCAAACGAGTGTGTTGATCTATCCAAGGTTTTGGGTTTTCTTTAATCTTTCATAGAGTGATTTGAAGTGCTTATTAAAGTAAAAATCAATAACATAATTTAGGCTTCCTAAGAATCTTTGTAATTGCTTTTTACCAAATATCTAGTTAGAAAATTTCTTAAATGACGTTTTTGTGTCATTATAGATATAATGTCTTTAAAGCCTATCCTTAGTTTGGAAAAGAATAAGCTTTATTTTTGACACGACTAATTCATTCGTTTTTATGACATGAATGAGAGTTTTAATATGTTTGAAATGTGGCTCTAATGTTGAGGAAAATATTAATACATCATCTATATAAACAATGTAGAATTTAGAATATGGTAAAAATGTTTCATTCATTATTTTTTGCAATTCATAGGGAGCATTATTTAACCCAAAGAGCTTTACATTCAACTCATACTACTTAGATGGAATGGTAAAAGTAGTTTTGTATCTGTCTTTAGGCTCTATCTGGACTTGCGAGAAGCTCGAATTCATACCAAAATTTGAGAATTATAGACACTTTAAAAGAAATCTTTCTTATTAGGAATAGAATACCTAATCAATTTTAATGCTTTATTAAGAGGCTTATAATTTTTCATAGATTTAGGCACATCTCTTTTTTTTTTTCCAAATTTTTATTCGCATAAAAAGTTGCATAACTTTATATGGACTTAGAAGGTGAGACTGGATATTTTTAAGAAATCATTAATTTCTTACTTGTATAATTATTAAAATCCTTGTCTATTTAGATAAGTTTAACTTTTGTTGAGATTTATTTTTTATTAAAATCTTTTTATAAGTAAATCTATAATATGTTGTTTCTTATTACAGAAAGCATTGGGTAAATTAGCACATATTTCACAATTAATAATTCCTTGCAAAATATTTTTTTTTCTCATCTTATAATTTTTTCCTATTCTTTTTTTTTGTAATATTTTTCATCAAATGTCATTTTTTTTCATTTACTACGTTCTACAGTTGGATTTTATTAATTTAATAGGCTTTTATCGAATTTATGTTCCTAGTTTTGAAATTTTCTATTAAAGGAAAACATAAATTTTATGATTAATTTTCATTGAAATACTATCATAATTCACTATATACAAGTAATTAGCTTTACAAAGGGAGTTCCTAAAATCATCATATGGTGGATATCTTCAACTATCACAAAAATAGTTTTCACATAAAATTTGGCACATAAAAGCATATGTTTTGAAAATTAATTTTAGCTTTGAATTGTTAATGGTTTTGAGTCTTTCTTGGCTTTTTCTATAGCAATTTTGTAAGTATTATTCCTTAATATAATTCAAATTGACTTCTATATCAATTAGCATAATTGTGTCAATATGAAAGTCATCTTTAATTTTTTGAGTTGTAATAATTAAACATTTTTTAGATGTTACTTAGTTTAATATAAAAAAATCTTCAGATAGTTTCTTATTATTTTATTTTTCTTTAATTTTGTTTCTCACATTTTATCATAATAGAAGAGGAAGTCTTATTAAGAACTTCTTACTAAACTAGTACGTGATACTAAACTAGTACATGACACTCTTGCTAGAAAATTAGGGTGAAATCTGATCCCGCATGTAGCGTAATAACAAGAAACTTTTTTGTTTTGATTTCTCAAAAGCTAAGATCATTTTAAATATATAATATGATTAACACATAAATCATAAGAAAGCATCAAGCTTAATTTGTACCTGATTGTAAAGCTTGATCATTTACTTTTTGTTTCCATCAAATTATTTCTAAAATCGACTTATCTCAACCATCATAGATGCATAAGTGTATGACATCTAATGATATCTACAAAACGTAGTGAGATAACTATATAGCTATTGTAGAGAGGGTTAGGCAATGAGTGTTAACTCGCTTATGGCCTAAATAAGAACCAATATCTCTTATTGATCCTTATTTACTAAATATTTAATATTTAATCATAAAGTTTTTCAAACTTTACAATCAAGTTTAACTAAATTAAAAGACCTTTTTTTTCTCTTTTTAACTCATTTTTTTGTATAACCAATTAAGTTCCTAAGTATGTTGGCAATTGATATAAATTATAATCCTCAATCATATTTAAGATTAGATAAATTAAACCCTAAATCAAATTTAGGATTGGATAAATTAAAAGCCTGTAATTCATCTTAAATTATCTAATTAAATAATTTATATCCATAGATTAAGATCGACATCTAGCAATGCTTCATGACCATCTAAATATTTAAGAATACCAAAGTTATTTTGACTATCCTTTTCATGTACGATTTTATAATTTAATCATTTTATTATATAATATTTCGATTAGACATATATCATAGAATTAATGTTTACTCTAATTGAGTCCAATTATGTTAGTTCTTTACTATTAGTAATCGATTCAATAAAGGACATTTAAAAACTATTTTCAAAGTTTCATTTTACTTTGGCCAAGGATTTCCTAGATTAATACTAATCAAGAACACCGAAATATTCTCCCTAATTACTTTGGGGTGATGAATCCCTTGTTGATCACTTAACTACCTTCATATAGTTCATGATATATTTAATAACTATCAATTAAGCTACTCGTGACTAGAATAGGTCATAAGTAATATCAAAATATAGTAATCATTAAATGAGATACTTTGGAGATCTCAAATCAAAGGATCACTTATACAATCATTATAAAAAGAAATTTCATAAACACACAAGTAATGATACAAATGAATTTCTCATATGGGGTCAGTTTAGCGAACTTGTTTTCTAACAAATAATCAAATGTTTGTTTAAACATTTCCTTACATTAGTCTATGAGCGACTACTTCCTTTATAACGAAAAATACAGTGTGTACTACTCTTCTTACGCATTATCAATGTTCACTCTTAATAGAACAATAACTAGGGACAATTTAGATATAATACATAAATGCATGATAAATTTCATAATATGATCTCATCATAATTTAGTTATTTGTAATGTATATTTACTCAATGAAATTTATCATATACATCTAAATATGTATAAGATGAAGAATGTCTCTAAATTACTTTATGACTAAACTAACCTATTAGCTATAGGGCATAAACCAATAATCTCCTACTTATACTAAGCCAATCATTTAAGTATCTCATTCAATATAACTATATAATGACCATACTTTGGGGCAGTGGTTTAGTGAGGGAATTCTACAAGATTCTTTATAGTGGACATTTATTTAAATCTTATAAATTTCATTTTAATTATCATCATAATTAAAAGAAATTGCTTAAATACATACTTGGTTCTTTGATGAGAGCTTATCTTCTTTTTCATACTCAGTGACTCTAATGTTCTACAATATATTATTATCTAAACAATGCAAGAAACTATACCAAGTTCATTAAAGAACTTAATCCAAATATTCATTTCCACTAACTGAAAAATGTATTAAGGCCTGATAAAAAATTAATGATACATTGGAACCTTTAAAATATACCTTAATCAAAACTTACTTCTAAAGTTAATATCTATATAAACTTAAACTCAAATATCAATTCATACATAGAATAATCGATATCTTTAATAGTTCATAAGTATCAAATATCTCAAATACTAAACACCTTTAGTATATTATCCATATACTTAGACAAGAATAAGTAAAAAAACTTATGCATTTATCTCTTTAGATGCAATTCCTTAATTTAATTTGTTAACTTGTCATATCCAATAAGATTTGTTTTTAGACAAATGTAGATTCGATAACTGAAAATATGAATTATTATTCTCTATAATCATTATGTCTCTACATATTCCCATTAAAGAAGAAAACTATACTCCCATGCACCTTCTTTTAGACATGATAAATTCACAGTCTTTTATAAAAAAAATCTTTGAATTTAACATGAAAAATGATTCATTTAACATCTCGTTGTCTTTCAACTATACATCTAATGTATCAATAAAGGCATTAGTTCCAATTGGATGTATTTTCATGGAATTTAAACCTTTCAAATTTCATCTTACTCCCACCACTTATGTTAAAAACCATTCTCTTATAAATATTTGTTGAAAAACATTTGTTTAATAGGTTCCTAAGATTATATCTAACCTTTTGATATCTTATAGTTTTTATTTTCTAATTTAGTTCTAAAACTTATTGAATTGGAACTACTGATGTTGGGACCCGATCTTGGGAACCGGATCCCAACCGGAAAGCGGAAACCGAAAACAAACAGAATTCGGAATTGAACGCGAATCGAATCAAATACAAAGCGAACGAATTAATCAACCTGAACAAACATCGACATCCGTTGCAAACATGAA
>JANSVB020000437.1:1329882-1343545 GCA_025504935.2 Erythroxylum haughtii | reverse complement strand
ATAATTAGAATTAGATAAATTAAAACTCCTTTTAATTTATCTTTAATTCTCTAATTAAACAATTTATAATCATAGATTAAGATTGATGTCTAGCAACGAATCATGACCACCAAAATATTTAGGAATGTGAAAGTGGTTTTGACTAATCTTTCCATATTTAATTTTCTGTATAATTCAATCCTTTCATCAAACAATGTTCTGGTTAGATATAAAGCATGGAATTAATGTTTACTTTATTTTAAGTCCAATCATTTTAGTTTTTTTGCCATTAGTTATTAATTCAATTTATGATATTTGTAAACTACTTACAAAATGTCATTTCACCTTGACCAGGGATTTTTTGAATCAATATTAATCGAAAATAACGGAACATTTTTCCGAATTACTTTAAGGCGGTGAATCCTATCTTGATCGCACAACTATCTCCATATGATTCATGTTACATCCAATGATTATAGACTGAACAACCCATGATTAAATAGTTCATAAAGAGTATCAAAATGTAGCGATTATTATATAAGATAACTTTGGTGATCTCAAGTTAAAGAATCACTTATCAAATCGTTATAATGAGAATTTCATAGACATACAAGTAATGTTCCAAATAGATTTCTCATATCGGTTATGTTCAATGAACTTGTTCTTTAACAAGCACCCATACGTTTGTTTAAGTTTCCTTATACTTTAGCCTATGAGATCGACTACTTCCTTCATAAGGAAAAACAAAATGTATGCTAGTCTTTTTATGTTCTATTAATGTCCAATCTTAATATAACAATTATTAGGAACATTTATGAATAATACATAAATGCAATATGAATCTCATAATTATAATCTCATTATAATTTTATTTGCAATGTATAATTATTCCATATACTTTATCATACACATCTAATCATATATAAGATAAAGAATTCCTTTCACTAAACTACAACCAAAGTGATTAGCTGTAGGGCATAAACCAACAATCTCTCACTTTCACTAAAACAATCATTTAAGTATCTCATACCATATCACTATATGACGATTATTCTACTGTTGGAATAGTGGCTTAATGAGAGAATTATACAATATTCTCTATAGTGAGCACTTGCTTAAATCTTACAACTCTCATCTTAATATCATCATAATTAAGAAAAATTGCTTAAATATGTCATTGGATCTTTGATGAGATATTAGCTCCTTATGCATGCTCAATGGCTCTAATGTTCTATAGTATATTACTGTCTTAAACAATGTAAGGAACTATATCAAGTTCACTACAAAACTTATTGATCCGATTAATCATGTCCACTAAATGAAAAATCTATTATGACTTAATTAGCAACCAATTGCTATATTGGAACTTTTCCAATCTTAAAATGATATTGTTCTAAATCAAATAAACCTTAATTAAGATTTACTTCTAAAGTTATATCCTTATCAACTTGAACTCAAATATCAACTCATACACAGAATAATGGATATCTTCAATACTTCATAAGTATCAGATATATCTTAAATACTAAACATATTTAATACATTATCTATATACTTAGACTTAGAATAAGTTAACAACGTTCAATCTATCTCGAATAAGTTAACAACATTCTCCCTAATTACTTTAGGGTGATGAATCATATCTTGATCACACAACTATCTCTATATAATTCATGTTACATCCAATGACTACTGATTGAATAACCTATGATTAAACAGTTCATGAATAGTATCGAAACGTAGTAATTCTTATACAAGATAATTTTGGTTATCTCAAGTTAAATGATCACTTATACAATCATCATAATGAGAATTCCATAAACATACAAGTAATTTTTTAAATAGATTTCTTATATCGGATCTGTTCAGTGAACTTGTTCTCTAACAAGCACCCACACGTTTGTTTAAGTATCTCTATACTTTAGCCTATGAGATCGACTACTATCTTCATAAAGAAAAACAAAATGTATGCTAGTAATGTAATATGAATCACATAATTATAATCTCATTATAATTTTATTTGCAATGGACAATTATTTCATGAACTTTATCATATACATCTAAACTTGTATAAGATAAAGAATGTTTTTAAATAACTTGTTACTAAACTACATCCAAAGCGATTAGTTATAAGGCATAAACCAATAGTAATTACTAAATATTGAAGCCACGTGGGAAAGAAAACATGATATAGAATCTCGTTATCTTAGCTTCAACCTACAAGGTCGACAAAGAAGATGATGATACAACGACAATTGGAACTGGACCTATTGAGGCTAGGAAGAGTAAGCATATCGTCAACAAGCCAATTTGGGCTAGTGATTATAATTTGGACTGGGATACTTTATTAGCTAAATAAATAACATACGTAAAAAAACAGAAGTTTGATGTGAATGGGACGAGTTAATGATTGACAAAACTGTTATACTTGTAATTACCATATATAATGAAAAGGAGCAGACTATATCACCCCTCCTCTTCTCTTCGGGTTTTTTTTCCTCCTAACCTATTCACTTACCCTTTTTCCTTTTCATTTACGAGTGCTACCTATCACTTGCCGTTTAGAGTGACATAATTTTGAGGCGGCAGATTTCATAATATGTGCGTCTTGTTAATGTAAATCAAAGTTCTGTGCTTTATTGTATTCATAGCACGGGAAGGCATTTGATTGAGAACAAATTCCTGAAGTTATAAAATAACATACCTTGTCAAATTAATTTACTTTATTTACTGAAGAAGTTGACATGATTGTAACCCCAACCATATGATTTGACGAAATCCCCCTAGTTAAGCTAATTTGAGGTGGTGTGATATTTTATGACTTTATGTAGTTTTTCTGTGATACGTGAGAAAATTAGTGTGTTCCTTTTTCTTTTTTTTTGGTTACATGTGTGTTCCTTTATAAAGGGCAAGTGGATAAAGAGGGTCAGGACTCCAGAGACTTGCTTGGTGTTCGTGTGATTCCTTATGAACAATCATGGCGCAGGGCTTGCTGCCAAGGTGTTAGTAGCAATTTCCGTCATAGATTTTTGAGTGAAATTATTGGGTATCATATCACGCCTATGAAAATCTTGCAAAAATTCTATCTGCTGAATATAGTCGGACTGACCCAGCTCGTCCATCCCTCAAGAGGTTCCAAATCTGAACGATTATCCAAGCAGACAAAAACAGAGCTTGTATTGAATCCACTAACTCCTTGTATCTTGACAAGGCTAAAAATACTACTGCTCCATCCATTTAATGGACAGCTTTATTTCAGGATATATGACATCTCTGTGTCTTACATCTAAGCTTCATACATAAAATACAACAAACCTCCACGGTTGTAGTAAGAGTACCTTTTTATAGAGGATTTCCAGGGTTCTAAAAATCTCAGACCTTGCTGGTGACAAAATCCTTATCACTTGATTCCCATATTGTGGTACCATCGCAAGTGCAAAGCTTTTTGTAGTTCTCACCAACGCCGGCACTTCTAGCTATTACTGCCGCTGTAAGGCCATTATCTGATTTATCTTCAGTTCCATAAACCACTACTGATCTTCCAATCAGATCTACTATCCTTAAATTCTCCTTCGTGCCTGTGAAGAAGGCCTCTCCTTTCCCATCAACATCTAATGTTCCCAGGTCGCCAAGAGGCTGCAAAATCAAAATACCACTTATGTAGGCATAGTACCACGTCAACTTGAACATATAAATCAGAACAATACGAATGATGAGCAACTGCAACAATAGAGCTGAAGCCTTTATACAAAGAACTACAAAACAACTGTCATAAAACGCATGATGATTCAGTGATTTGACTCATAAAATGTAATTAAGTTATAAAAACAAATCATGTCAGTCATACGGGCTACTCTATAAGTGAAAAAAATTGACAGAGGGAACATGATAGCACCAGACACCACACGTTTCAATGGACTAAACTTCATAGTAAATGATCGTAATTGCTTTCAATAGCCAGGGAATTCAAGGCAGAATAAAGGAGCTGCCGTATAAATAATAAAGTGCTAGCTCATACAAACCTCTTTTTTTCCATCTTGATCTGTGGTGTTATAAACTTTCCCAGTGCTTGCTGCACCTTTTGTCAGGTCTCCAAACTCATTGATAGACCAACCATGTTTCCCAGGAGACAATCCACTAAAGCTGGATTCAATTCTAGCCAAACGCATATTGACTTGAGCAAAACGAACTACCCCAAAGATTTTTGGACCCTTAAATTCAGCAACTGCGGCAGACACTAAAAAATCTGGGACACAAAAGAAAGTAAACGGCAATTACATTTCCATGATATACTAAGAATGGCCTACTCTTCCATATTTTCTCCCTAAGACTTCACAACTAAGGGCAAAAGGGTAACACACAAAACTGCATGATAAACAAATGACTGAAATGACAGTTGAAGGAAGAAGTAAAAGAAAAACAAATTAATTGCAAGCTTATGTTACTGTATGCAAGAATCAAGATTATGTCTGATAGGTGTTTCCTGTTCCAAAGTAATATTTCCAATCAAATTATGCATTAAAAGATCAAAATATAAAAAGTAGAAGTTAATCATCACAATAAGCTTAAAGTATTTAATCCCAGTCTAGGGATAAGGTTCATACATAACAACTCTATAAGTTATACCTTAACAGAAACTTGAAGACTACTTAAAAATTAGTATGGTTAAAGAAAGTGAAATAGTTGCATGTAAGAAATGCTGTTTAATAGGGATCTAGTTACAAAATTGACGGAAATTCCAGGGGATCACTGCAGCCATTTAGGGCTTCCATGTCTCAAGGACACCTAAGAAATGAATTCAGCTAAAACCATGAAAGAAATTAAAAAACTGCAAAAATTGTCAATATGGTAGGGTCACAAGTGGCATCTACCTGATATCTGAAACTTAAGCACATGAAAAGTATTCATCTATAGCTAAATTGTTAAAGAAATTGCAACTGTGACAAAATTCAGAAGGAAGAGGAAAAGACAGACTGCAGAATCCAGAAATTTTTTATTGGCCAACCTTCGGGTACCCCTTGTCCAATTAATCTAGCCTTTCGACCAGTCTGCTCAAGTGCTTCAGTCATAGTCTTCACAGGTGAAGAGCCAAGTATTCTGACCACTTGACTTCCCAAGTCCACCTCCACATTCTTTACCCCTAATGATTGCAAATAGAGTAGAAGCAATACAAATTCTATGTGAGAACCAAAAATTTTTCTTCTATCATTGAAGTGTGTTCATATAAGCCACAGAAGTAAAAGTATACCATCAACAGTCTGTAATTTACTCTTGACAGAATTAACACAGCCTTCACACTTCATATCCACCATGTACTCTGTCTATTATCAAGCAAGAGAAGAATAAATTCCAAAATTTTCAGTTAAAATGACTCAACATGAGCACATAAATTTTATGCAACAAACAAAATTTAAATAAAAGAAGACGAAATAGAGGGCACCATAATTAAAAGAAATAAATTATTTATTGAATTACTATCGTCGATAAACGAAGGCAAATTCTAGCCAGAAACGTGAAAAATCAGCAAATGGTTACAAATTCCTCTCTTCATTTTTAAATAATCAATATATGGAATATAGTTCCAAAGGGAAGAATTCAACTTACAAGTAACTCAGGCAACACAGCACCTTCCTGCAAAAACAAAATAAACAACAATCAAGATTCAAACTTTAGAAATAAAGAAGCAAGCTTTAGATTACAAAAAAAAGTGGGCACCGATCAGACAAAGAACCTGTGATGTGGGTTTATGATCGGAGGTAGGTGCGTCCATACTAATAGCTAATGGAGGGTGAGACAATCCCTTTGTGAGGCCAAAGCGAGCGCCAGACAAAGGTGAAGCTGAGGAGAGAAAGAGGATAGAGAGGTTGTGGGGTTTAGGATTTGGAGGAAATGAGTGAGAGGGAGAGAGAAAGAAAGCTGCTGGTAGAGCAGCGGCTGCTACGGCTGTCTTGGTTGTCGATGAGACCGACCTTAGAAATGCCATTTTAATCTCTATAACGAATTTGGTTCTTTGAATTGATAACAAAGTTGCTGTCCCTCCTAGGCTAGAAGCATCTTCTTATTTTCTTAATTTCATTTCATTTTCACGAATTTTCTCCATCCAAGCACCTATTATTCAAAAGCTAGAATCATAATTTAAGTAAAGAGATTATTAAAAAAAAAAAGAAAAGGCTCCAATGGAATTAAAACATTTATTCTTCTTGTTTTTGCGTACTCTTTTGGACAAGTCCATTTATCCCTGCTGTGTTGGTTAAACTTTTCTTCTTTTGACCATTGAAAGACTGGTAAAAAGGTTTAATTTTTCATATTTATTAATTTTTCACTGTTAGATAAGTCTAAATTAAAAATAAAATTTGCTCATTAATTCTTTTAATTCACATTCAACTCACAGGTTTAAATTAAAATTGAATAGATGTTATTCTAAAATTAGATAATGTACGTTTTACTTGTTAAAAATAATAATATTTTGTCATGCTATAAATATGATAAAGAAGATTTTCATACTTTGAAAAGGTATTACATAAATTATAAAAAAATTGAATTGGATATGAATTATATAATTTTTTAACAAACTTGTAGTAGAACTTAAGTTTAATCTTGACTCAATTAGTCATAGATCACGTTCAATTCTTTAGGACGGTATGGTGTTTTTTATTTTTGTTTCTATTTTTTGTTTTTATTTTTAATTAAAAAATAAAAACATATTTGATTTAGATTTTTAATAAAAAAACTAACAAAAATATGTTTAATTTTATCATTTTGTTTCCATTATTGTAATTATACTCTTATATTAATTATTTTCAATATAGTATATTATGTTTTAAAATTAGCTAATTCTCATTATAGCTAGAAATAAATTATAGGCAAATTTATATAATTAAAGAAATTTGCGTATTATTTATATATAATAAAATTCTATAAATTTAAAGTTGCAGGAGAGAACAAATCTTCTTATAAGTTTACCTTTGTTTTCATCTTTTAATTTTTCGATAAATGCCAAACTGATAAATATGGCTTTATTTGATCTTTGTCTTCACTCACGGGAGCGGATTGCATGACTGACCTTTTGGGCATGAATGTGATCAGCGGTGTGATGGTGTATGGCGACTCATTTGGCTATGTTAAGGCACGTGTTAAACTTGTGAGGGTTTTGTGTTTATGTTTACGAAGATGGAAGTAAAATAAAGGATTGTATCAAGACAAGATAAAAGTTTATGATCATTAGTGACAAAAAACATAATGAGAGAAAGTGTAAACTCTAGTATCAAAATCTAGATTATCTAACTTTTAGGAGTAAACTTTGATGAAACGAATAATAAAGCTAGAAAATTTCCATTTCATAACTTAAAATTCACAGTCTCTCGGTAACTACTAATTACTTGAAAACAAAATTTAAAAAATCATATTGCTCATAGGATGCTAATCTACTTTATTCATCCCAACTAGTTGGAGTAGCTGCAAGAGCAAATTGTTGTGGCTGAGCAACATCATCCCCACTCCCTCCTAATGTCACCTATATTTTTGTCACAAAGACGAGTTCCAACAAATAAACAAAAGAAAAAGCTGTCAACACAAAACAAAACAGATTAGTCACTCCTGAAAAGCAAAACAGATGCGATGTCATTGCAAAAATGATGTCGTGCTACATAGTGCCAAAATGAAAACATTTTCAAAGAAAGTTGATTTCGAGATTGAAAAATAAAACTCATTAGCATTTGTATAAAATTTTACCTTGCTTTAGATAGAGTTTAGTAGCAAGAACGACAATACCCACATTAGCCGGCAACTGACTATCAGGCATAGTCCAATCAGTAGAGGGAAGCCTAAAACCAGTAGGAGGAAGTGCATAATCAACAACTGGTACTGTTTCTTCCTCTCTCTGCTGCTTGGCTTCTTCTTGCTCTTTGCAAAAGAACATATCCACCTATACATGGAAAGTAAATCAGTCGAATATAGCTTATTACCTTTTATGTGTGAGCTAGTATGTGTAAAACACACACAAACAAACGTATGAATTGCTTTCTATAGAGGTTTTCTTACCATGGCACCCCACTTAAGCCTTTGTGGATTAGTACCCTGCATTTGAAGTACCAGCCTTACTAACAGCCAAAACAAATATCCAATGCTATGTTTTCCTTTGTTGTTAGTAGGGATACCAATGTCCACATACCCCATGGGAGAATCAGTATCACAGAAAGCAATGGTGGGAATGTTTCCAAGGGAAGTTTCTTTGACAGGCTACAAGATATGCATATTAAAACATAACATTGGTCATCCAAGAAACAACTAAAAATAGAAAAGTATGAGTTCATATTAATTATGTAGATGGATTTACTTGGTGGTCAGTCCTTGTGTTAGTGAGGATTAAAAGGCGTGGCTCACTGAATGATGCTTGGAGCTAGTTGGTACGTAAATGTATCAGGCGTGTGCCTTTCAGCAATTGCATGGGTACCTGTTTAATAAGCAAACTTCAAGACAACCCTCTGACCATAGGGCCGCGCAGACTTAACAATAATGTCCTGAGAGTTCTCAATAGCAACAATGACTTTAACAACTAGTTGAAGATTTTCCCAAATTTTGCCACTGTTGATGATGTAAATTTCTGAGAATAAATAACATTCATTTAAATCATAAAAGTGAAAAATTATAAGACTACCCATCAAAGTCTTAAAGTTTGGAACTTTGAAGACAAATTCAAATGCACAGTGCAGGTAAAGGAGAAGAAAAACCTAGAGGTGACTAACCTCCTGAAACAGTGTTCATTCCAATAAGGCAAGCACATGGACATTACGTTCCCTTCATTACTTACTAAAAAGATCTTTGAAAAATCTTGAAAAATATACATTAATGCCTTCAACAAGAAGAAAAACCCCAAACATTATCTGAAGCAGCTAACTAGGTATTATACAATCACAGTAAGTAGGTATCAGAAATGTGATCCACCTAGATAATCCTCTACATGAACTCAAATATATAATAAATCTACCATTATTTTGAAAGAAAAGAAATAACAAATTAAGAGTTTTTGAAAACTCTCCTCGTAAAAAATCCAAAATCAGTCCATTTTTGAACCAACAGTCAATTCAGTTTGAAAATGCTTAACATGTGGGCCGCTATTGAAACCACTTACAACTTCTCAGTAGTCACTCCAGTTAGTGAGGCCGCACGTTCTATGGCAAGAGTCCAAAAGAAAAAAGAAATAGATGATAGAGAAGAGAGGAGTTTGGGACAATAAAATAGATGTAAAAAAGATGAGTAGTAGGTTTCAAAATGGGTTTTGGTGGATCTTATTTCTGGAACCCAACTCTTGCGAAAACATGAAACGTGAGCGTATTCCTATGAAATCTTCTTACCCATCATCGATTCATCAACCTGGTTTTGACACCAAAAAATGTTGGTCCTCGCTTCCGGAGCCCAACATTCGGAGCCAGTAAACGATCGAATCTCATTGCAAATTTTCTTAAACAATTAACGCATATGCAAAAAATAGAAAATCAAATAGGCCCGATTTATTTTTAAAAAATTTAGTCACAAAGATGCAAACATTATTGAACATATCAGAGTTTCAGTAATCACTTGGGCCCATTACAGAACACAATGCTTATTTTCATAATATCTTTACATTTCAAAAACCACTCCTTTTGGCTTATTACAAAATACAAAATAACAAATTTGAAGAAATTCCCTTGGGCACTTGATCACTTGATCTCTTAGCTATCACCTAAAGATGGGACAGAAAAGGGATGAGCATGAAAGCTCGTGGGTAACAGTTTATAATGGAAAATAGCAAAAACTATTAAAAACGTTCATTTGTTTTCGAAAATTCTCATTGAGTTCATAAAGCACTTGTTTCTAAAAACTCTCATCATGTAATCAAAATCTTAAACTACAAAACATAAATGCATAAAATTTGTTCACATAACATAATTACATAAGCACATCAGAATGGTTCAGGTGGATCCAAAACAAAACGTACTATGAATTTTCACATAATGGTCTTGCGTAGTCGTGAACTTATGGGAGTCCATGAAGGAGCTCCATGTCACTAGCGGGCAAGCGGGAGAAGCGTTTTGTCAAAGTGCACTTGACTTAACTTAGAGGACCACCATAAACCCATATAACATGTATTTTCTAACTCGTAAAACCTATTATCCAAAATGACACTTTTTCGAAACTTGTTTTTTCATAAACATGAGATATGTCAAAACCATGATTTTATAAACATGTTATCTTTTTAAAAATCGCTTTCAAAGTCTTTTCATAAATCATTACACAATTCATATAACAACGTATTTCACTTTCTCAAATCATTCAAAACAATAAATGCAACACTTATGATGTAATTAGAAACATTAAATTTTCTTGATTCAAAGTAAACATTTACGGCTTATTTACTCTATTATAAATATGCACCCACTTTGATTTCCTTGCATATAGACTTGCTCAAAAATGCCCCTTTTCTTTTTCTTCTTGCCTCTTTTGATCCCTTTATACAATAACAAAAATTTCACTCAGTGGGGTTTTCAATTGAAAGTCCGTCAAGCACAATCACTAAAATTGGTTATAGAATACTTAAGCCCAAGCATTTTCTAAACTCCTTGAACTAAAATCCTTCTAAAAATCTAAAAGTTCTAAAATGATCTTACCTTCATTCTTCACCAAATGAAGGGATCTTTAACTCAAAAGGAAGCTCTTCTCTTCCTCTACTTGTTTCCCTTCTTGAACAACCTCAAAATCTCTTTTGAAGGTTAACATAATTGAAACCCTAACTTGTTTTCTCTTCTTTCTCTCCTTCTCTTCTTCTCTTCGTATTTCTCTCTCTTCTTCATGACACTCTCTTTTTCTCTTCAATTTTCGTTCTTCTCTCTTCTTAAAATGCAAGACAACACTTCTTCTTCGAATTATGCGCTTAATGATCAAGAAATGTCCCATTTGCTCTTCCATTTATGCCTTATGTCTTTGATACTTAAGTATCTTGCCAAAAGTATCCTTGAACATTTTGACATAACACTTTCTTCTAGAAAAATGTTCCTCATTGTTTTAAGTTTCTAATGACACCAAAATCAATTCATTTGGTTCAGAACTCTAAAAATATTGCCCCAAACATTTTCAAACTATTCTTATATTGAAACAGTACACTATACATTCCTCCCAGAAATTGAAAGTCTTAAAGACTGAATTAGATTTCTATTTCTTCATATCATTTGTAACTCCATGTCTCTAGTTTATCTTGAAACAAGAATCATCTTATTCAGAGCTATACCGATGAAGAAATTATTAAAATACCGAAGTATGTTCAGTAAGACATCCCATTCATACTCTTCCAACCGATACTCTTACTTTGATTCAATCCATATTTTTTGAATTCCCACCAAATGCTATCAAATTCTATGAAGGGACAGAAAAATGTGTTAAGAAACTATTGGATTAAGAATCAATTCATTTGGAGGTCGGATAACAAAGTTATGACCGAAAGAATCAAACATGATTTTGCCCTCAATCATATTGAACCTGTGTTGAGACAAATGACATAACTCTCTCTACAGATGTCAGATTAAGATAATCTTAAGATGGTTTCAAAGATAATTTGAAGGGTCAAAAATGAACCAGCTGATAGGGTCAAACGAAACCAAACGAAAAAGCAGACGAATTGAAAAGTCAAATGAATTGGCAAAATTTTCATAACTTTCCTTACAGATATTGGATTAAGGTTTTCTTGAGATGGTTTGAAAAAGAACTTCAAGATATAAAACTTTAAAGAAGACCTTGAGGACAAATTCTATCATCTGAAGAGTCAAAAATGTACCAGACAATAGGGTCAGACGAAATCAAACGAAAAAGCAGACAAATTGAAAAGTCAGACGAATTGAGAAGATTTCCATAACGTTTCCTAAAGATATTGGATTAAGGTGTCTTTTGGATAGTTCAAAATAGAACTTCAAGATCTACAAATTTTAAGAAGACCTTGAGGATAGATTCTATCATCTGAAGGATCAAAATTGACCTAACGATAGGGTTAGACGAAACCAAACGAAAAAGCAGACTAATTAAAAAGTTAGATGAATTGGGTAAATTATCATAACTTTTCCTACAGATATTTGATGAAGGTATTTTTTAGATTATTTGAAAGAAGATTTCAAGATTTACAACTTTCACGAAGACCATGAAAACAAATTCTATCATCTGAAGGGTCAAAAATGGACTAGACAATAGGGTCAGATGAAACCAAACAAAAAAGCAAACGAATTGGGAAAATTGCCATAACTTTCCATGCAGATATTGGATTAAGGTATTCTTTCAATGGTTCAAAAGAGGACTTCAAGATCTACAATTTCATGAAGACCTAGAAGATAAATTCTATCTTTTAAATTGTCAAAAATAGACCAGACAATAGGATCAGACGAAATCAAACGAAAAAGCAGACGAATTGAAAAGTTAGACAAATTAGAAAAATTGCCATAACTTTTCCCTAACAGATATTGGATTAAGGTTTTCTTTAGATGGTTTGAAAGAGGACTTCAAGATCTAAAAATTTTATGCAGATCTTGAAGACAAATTCAATCGTTTAGAGGGTCAAAAATGGACCAAACAATAGGATCAAATGAAACCAAACGAAAAAGCAGACGAATTGAAAAGTCAGACGAATTGGGAAAATTGTTATAACTTTCCCTACAGATATTGGATTAAAGTGTTCTTATGATGGTTTGAAACATGACTTCAAGATCTTCATGAAGACCTGAAGACAAATTCTATCGTCTGTAGAGTCAAAAATGGACTAGACGATAGGATTAGACGAAACCAAACGAAAAAGCAGAAGAATTGAAAAGTCAAATGAATTGGAAAAATTGTCATAACTTTTCCTGACGATATCAGATTAAGGTGTTCTTTAAATTTTTAGAAAGAGGAATTCAAGATATACAACTTTCATGAAGACTTTGAAGACAAATTCTATCTTCTGAAGGGTCAAAAATGAATCAGAAGATAGGAACATACGAAATGAACCAGACGATAGGATCATACGAAACCAAACGAAAAAACAGACGAATTGAAAAATCATAGGAAAATTGCCATAACTTTTCCTATAGATATTGGATTAAGGTTTTCTTTAGATGTTTTGAAAGAGGACGTCAAGAGCTACAACTTTCGTGAAGACCTTAAAGACAAATTTTATCATTTGAAGGGTAAAAAATGGACCAGACTATAGGATCGTATGAAATCAAACGAAAAAGCTGACGAATTGAAAAGTTAGATGAATTGGGAAAATTGCCATAAATTTTCCTAAAGATATTGGATTAAGGTTTTCTTTAGATGGTTTGAAAGAGGACTTCAAGATCTAAAAATTTCATGCAGACCTTGAAGACAAATTATATCGTCTGAAGGGACAAAAATGGACCAGACGATAAGATCAGATGAAACTAAACGAAAAAGCAGACGAATTGAAAAGTCAGACAAATTGGGAAAATTGTTATAACTTTCCCTAAAGATATTGGATTAAGGTGTTTTTTTGATGGTTTGAAAGAGGACTTCAAGATCTACAGAAGACCTTGAAGATAAATTGTTGGGCTCCAAATTTTTAATTATTATTATTATTTTATTTTATTATTTTATTATTTTTTAATCGTTTTATTACTTTTGGAGTTGAGTCTTTAAATTAGCAAGTATGAATGGGGTATTGAATGTAGAA
>JANSVB020000437.1:1236806-1249156 GCA_025504935.2 Erythroxylum haughtii | reverse complement strand
ATTAAAACAGATCACCAGTCATTGAGGTTTCTTGCCAGTAATCAGGCCTTTACGGCATCTCAACAACTTTGGGTCACCAAGATGTTAGGCTATGATTTTGAGGTGGTTGATCGAAAAGGGTCCACTAATATTGTGGCTGATGTGTTGTCCAGAAATCCACTGTTCACCGAGCCTCAATTGTATCAGATTTCTTCGACAACAACTGATTTGATGACCAAAGTGGCTCAAACTTGGATGGTTGATTCCAAACTACAAAGAATCATTGCCGAGTTGTCTGTTGATGCTGCCTCAAACTCGAAATATACATGGGATGGGAAGATCTTGAAACGTAAAGGCAAAATAGTGGTTAGAGCAGTGGCTGATGTGAAAAGGGAAATTATGGGATATTTTCATAACAACTCCATGGGAGGTCATTCAGGGGTGGCTGTCACTTACAGCAGGTTGTCTAGTGTCTTTTATTGGAAGGGGCAGCAGAAAGAAGTAACAAGATGGATCAGGGAATGCCCAACCTGTCAGGCTTGCAAACTTGATAACACAGCAAAGGGTGGTCTTTTGCAGCCCTTACCGATTCCTTCACGAGCTTGGGCTGAACTCAGCATGGATTTTGTGGAAGGGTTGCCTATGTCCAAGGGTAAGAACTGCATTTTTGTGGTAGTAGACAGGTTGACTAAATACAGTCACTTTATTGCTCTTTGTCATCCTTTTACTGCCTTATCTGTTGCTCAGGAATTTTTGTCGAATGTTTATAAGTTGCATGGACTACCGGAGAGCATAGTATCTGACAGGGATAAAATTTTTATGAGCACCTTTTGGAGAGAGTTATTTAACAGATTGGGAACGCAATTGAAACCTTCCACTGCGTATCATCCGGAGACGGATGGGCAGACTGAAGTTGTGAACCGTTGTTTGGAGGGCTACTTACGATGCATGACTGGGGAGGCACCTAGAGACTGGTGTTCTTGGTTACCACTGGCAGAATGGTGGTACAATACTTCATACCACTCTTCTATCAAGACAACACCGTACCAGGCCCTCTATGGACAGGCACCCCCTGTGCACTTGCCTTATGTTGCGGGTGAATCGATAGTTGATACTGTTGATATAAGCTTACAACAGCGAGAGGCTGTCATGAAGATGATGAAATTTTATTTAACAAGGGCCAGGGATCGAATGAAAGCTCAAGCAGACAAGAAACGGACTGAAAGGTCATATGATGTGGGAGACATGGTTTATCTGCGTCTGCAGCCTTATAGACAACACTCATTGAAACATCGAACTTCGCAGAAATTGGCAACAAAATACTTCGGACCTTTTCAGATTGTGGCTAAGGTAGGAAAGGTAGTCTACACCCTTCAATTGCCCCCAGGGTCGAAGATTCACACTACTTTTCACGTATCTCAATTGGAGAAACATGTGGGGAAGGCTCCGGTCCAACCCATGTTACCTGTTGTGGGATCGGATGGAACTTAGATCAAAGAATCAGCTCGGGTGTTAGACAGACGCATCAGCAAGAAGGGTAATAAGCAGTGACTCAAGTATTGGTCGAGTGGATAAATGAATTTCCGGAGGATGCTTTTTGGGAGTCCCTACATGACTTGCAGCGGAAATATCCTAATTTTCATCCTTGAGGACAAGGATGCTTTTGGGGAAGGAAGTATTGATGCAAGGTCAATTTAGTATTTTGCTTTAGCTTTCATTTCCAAGAAATAAAACGGTGCGTAGGATGAGCTGGGATCAGTAGATACCAGACATTTGCAACATTCTGTTATTTGCTTTTCATTTTCACTTTCCTCCTTGCTAGGGATGGTTACAACCGAATTGCTTAGGTGTATGGGGTTGGTTATTGTGAGAGAATCCATGTAACCATTTGAATCTTTGATAAATATGATGCTGTTGAGGCACATGGGTATCGAAAAACCCAATTACAATCTTAATTTTCTCTCTTTCAATTCTTCCCTCTCCTTCCTTCTCTGTTCTTCTTTTCCTCAATTCCAGGTTTCAGTGCATCATTTTCCTAATTCGTAATGCTACTGCCTAATTAAATCTAGAAATCATATCCTAGGTTATTTGGTGGTTAGGTTTAATTAATGATTGTATCTTGATTAAACAAAACTTAAGGGAAAACTAGGGTTAATTATTAACCCACGATTAATAGTTGTTAGGAGAGGTTAAAGAATAACAAATTAATAAAATATGTTTAGTCAAGGTGTAGGCTGAGATTGAACCAAAGAACTAGGTCTTTACTGAAGTCCCCACTTTTATCATTTTTTGCTTGTTTTCTTTAATTTGTTTTTATTAGTTAGTTTTATTTTATTTTCTTCTTTCAAAATCCAAAACCCTTTTTTTCCTAAACACCGGTTAATTTCATTCCCTAAACTTTACACACACTCTTTGTGGGATCGATCTAGACTTGCCACTGCTATAGTAATAGTCTAGTTATTTTATTTTAACTAGCGTAATGACACGCAGTCAAATTTTTGTGCCTTTATCGAAAAGCACGGTGTTTTAGTTTTTATTTGTGATTTAATTTGTGTTTTATATATATTTGTTTATTACTAATTTCCTTTCTATTATTTGGTGATCTTTTCATTTTTTTGTTTTGTATTTGAAAAAAATTGATATGGATAGAAGTAATTTCTTTTATAACTCATATTCTCAATCTTATAACAATATTTGGACTGATCAACCTAACTTTTGTTATAGATGGGATAATCATCAGAATTACTTCATGATAGTTTGCAGTATGCACAACAATTCTCGTGCAGACCAGAAACTTCCTATCACGACTTCGGTCCATCTCTGGAAGAGTTGAATAATATTTTGAAAGCTAATACTTTGCAAATGCAGTAGAATACTCTACAATTCCAGAAGGATGGAGGGCAATTTCCAAGAAACATATGGTCTAGAGCCCAAGATTCGAAGAACCAACATGATTCAGTTGCATCTTTAGAAGAATTTGTTAATAATATTGTTGCTAACAATTTGCAATTTCTACAGGATATGGCAATTTCAACAAAATATGCAGCAGCAATTGCAAGAATTCTGACAAGAGACAAAAGTAAGCCAACAGAGAATGGAACACCTAATGGGTCAGATGGAAATAAGTCTTGATCACCTAGAATCACAAAGCGAAGAGGAGCAGTCGTATCAACCCGAGGTGTACCCAATGGACATTTGTACAGAAACATTGTAAAGTGAAGAGGAGCTTAAGAAATTTGAGGTCAAACCTCAACAAATTGTTTGTGTCGAAGAAGTGGAGAAGGAGCTCGAAGCCGCAAAGGACACATCTTTTAGTTCGGAGGTAAGTACTGAGTCTATGATTATTTTTTAAACTTTACCTTTACATAATAGATTGGAGGAATTAAATGATGAAGAAAAAAGTAAAAAGATGCTCAAAATATTTCTAAAGTGTATGGACTCAGTTGATATTGAGAATTTGAGAATAGGGAAGACGCTAAATAAGGATGATAATCAACTAAGGCCTTATCCCGAACAATCTTGCATGAAAGTGTTGCTAACTGTAATACCTGAAGATCACAATTTCATCAGGTGAGGAGAAGCAGGAGTCAAGACAGCAACCCTAAATAAAGGCGTTTCTTGAGAGGCAACTCAAGGGAATTAAATTTCTTTTCTTTTACTTTTCTGCATTACTTTTTATATGCATGTATGTTTTTGAATTTGTTTGTTTTACTTGTTTTTAAGTTTTCAATCAAAATGAGAGAAAGAATAAAACAAATGAAACAAGCATTTTCTCGTTTTCTATTGCTTCTAGGATTATATAATCATGATTAAAGTGTGGATTGACTAGAGATTTTCATAACAACTTTAACATGTACTTTTGCTCTTGTGATTGGTCGATATGCATTATCTTTAAAAGAGTTGTGACTAATGGTAGACAACGCCGGTAAAATTTTGAGCCTTATTTGACTGATACATCCATATTAGTCTCATTGCCTTTTGATAATGTGTGACCTTCATGACATGTACATCTCGATTTTATGTTAAATTTCTATTCGAGACCATATTTTTATTACATGCATTAACATGGATATTATTAGGTATTCTTTGTTTTTCATAAGCTACATTAGCCAAATAACCTACTGATAGAATTGAACTATCTTATATTTTCTTATGTATTTCTATATGATTTCAATCTCATTCTCAAGATAAAATGCTTAACTTGTGTTCAATAATTTGTGTTGACTACTAGGTTGGATATGTTGATATGTATTTGAGACTAAAAAGACAAGATATTTTAAAGCAAATTTGAAAACAAATGTTTAACAAGAAAAAGGTCAGGACAATGTTTAACAAGCAAGGTGCAGCAAATAATAAACAAAAAAAGAAAACGACAGCGTATAGCAAGGAGGAGGCGTTAAACGCAGCGTCCCAGGCAGCCGTAAAAGAGGGTTTTAAAAGCTACAGAAACGTGACACAGTGGAGGAATTTTTTTCCCAAACGGTAGTACGTGGGGGGCAGCTGTTGTGCGTTTTATTCAAAACGCAGTGGAGAGGGGAGCAGGCGTAAGAAGGCGTGACTATTTTGCTGGAGTAAGGAGCTGCAAATTTATTTGTCCAATCAAAGCAATGGGGAGTAGGCGCTAGAGTAGAGGCTTGAGGCGTGCGTGGGTCAGATACGAAGGGAAGGCTTTAAGCGTGGAGGGCAGCGTGAACAGAAGGGGACTTGAAGTTAATTTGTCCCATCAGCAACACAGTGGAGGCGCAGGGCAGGCACAGGTGAGAGGAGAGTTGCGGCATTGTGGGCTTGAATAGTGAGCTGGGACAATAAATAAACAAAAGAGGAGTTTTGGGGTGCAGCTTGGGCAATGAAGGATAAAAGAGAGGATTTTCGCTAGAGATTAGAATAGAGGCTCAAATATTTTTTTGGCAAAGACCTATGAAAAATTAGACATCTTGACAACGGTTCAGAGGTGACATTGATACCGACGATCCGGATTAAGTAATTTTTTTTTATTTTTTTATTATTTCTTTCTCTCATTAGAAATTGATTAGGTTGTCCTATATTAATTGATTTAGGTATTGTGTATAGATAATTGGATTTTCGTTATTATTCGATTATTTGTGTATGAACTCATTGGGTATTGTGAGTTAATTTTAATGCGTTCATTGAATCGTTAATTGCAAAACCATTGCTAGAATTTCGATATAATCCGTAATTGTTATGTTGAAATTCATGTGTAACGACTAATGATTCGTAATCATTAGGGATAACATGACCTAGGTTAAATGAGGCATCGTATGTTGTTGTTGCCTTGATTAATCGGTTTTCCTAATTCGTAATACTACTGCCTAATTAAATCTAGAGATCATATCCTAAGTTGTTAGGTTGTTAGGTTTAATCAATGATCGTATCTTGATTAAACAAAACCTAAGGGAAAACTCGGGTTAATTTTTAACCCACGATTAATAATTGCTAGGAGAGGTTAAAGAACAATAAATTAATAAAATATGCTTAGTCAGAGTGTAGGCTGAGATTGAACCAAAGAACCGGGTCCCTACCGAATTTCCCACCTTTATTATTTTTGCATGTTTTCTTTAATTTGTTTTTATTAGTTAGTTTTATTTTATTTTCTTCTTTAAAATTCCAAAACTCCCTTTTTTCCTAAACACCGGTTAATTTCATTCCATAAACTTTATACACAATCTCTATGGGATCTACCTAGACTTGCCAATGCTACAGTAGTAGTCTAATTATTTTATTTTGACTAGCGTAACGATGCACGGTCACATAGCCAACTCGGTGTTTCATGAGAGGACTAAACACCTAGAGATTGATTGTCATATAGTGAGAAACAAGTTTACGGAAGGATTTACTACTCTAAGATATGTTTCAACACATGAGCAAGTTATTGATGTTTTTACTAAATCTTTAGCAACCTCTCAGTTCAATTAGTATCAAGTTGGGATTGATTACTCCTCCATCTCCAACTTGAGGGGAGTGTGTGAAAGATAGTTAGTGAGCTGTACAGTTAGTTAGTTGTACAGTTAGTCTTAACAAATTGAGTGAGTCACTCACTAATGATGTATATATACACAAAGCTGAATTAATGAATTAATTATTTTCTCTCTCTAACAGTTACCGAATTGTTCGCACCCGATAGAAGATATCATTTAGGGATACCCTTAGAAGAAACCACACGTGTTGATACTATATATTAAAATGACTACCAGAATTCTGCAAGGTAAGGATTCTGTAAAGGAAGAAAATAAAAAGCAGCACCAAACATAATATACAGAGATTTTACATGGAGCGCTTCCTCCAATACCAGTTCATCCATAAATTGAGTAGCTCAATTTGCTTTCACTACTAATATTTGGAAATTATGATGATTCAAATTTCAAACTCTTAACGATGAAGTGTCTTGTATTATACAATATACTCTTTCTTCTCTCGGATGTTCTAAAAATCAAACTCAGCATTGAATTGGACAAAGAAAAAATGTAAGATTTAAGGGTTTGAGTAGTATTAAATAACTGTAAAACCGATATATAATAAATAAAAAGTAAAAATTATAAGAATAAGTAAAAATATAGTATAAAATAAAATACTTTATTGAAATAAAAATGCACTAATAATATCTATTAATATATAATAAATCTCATAATTTAGAATAAGATTGAATATAACATAAATTTTAAAATAATAATAATAATAATAATTGTATTAAATATTATTATTTATTTAAAGACTCTTAAAAGTTGAAGCATGTTTAAAGAAAGTCAATAGAAAAGACTTTAACTTTATTCTAAATTTTTTCAATGTCCTTTAATCATGCTTCTTTATAGTTTAAATATTATTTTTAACACATTCTTAAATTAGCTTAAGCAAAATTACTTATATATAGTAATTAATATTAAATTTATTAAACAAATTCATGATAAAATAATAATTAGTTTTTAACAATAAAAATTTAAAAATTTTCAATTAAAATATAAAGAGATAAAAAGATCCTAAATTTTTACAAATATATCTTATTAGTGAGATTAAATAAATTTGGTATTTTTTTAATGATAAAAATGGTATTTTAATTTTTAACAATAATAATTTAAAACAAAAATTCAAATTAAAATGTAAAGAGATAAATAAAGAGTATAAATTTTGAAAAATATAATTTGTTAATTAGAATGTGTGACAATTGAAAATTTTTTGATTAAAAATTCAAAAGATTTATGAAATATAGCTATTACAAATCTCTCAACTTTCTTACAACAATGCATTGTATCAAAATTCAAAAACTAAGGGCAAGAGTTAGTTTCAGTTATAAAGAGGATGGTCCCACATGTTTAAAAAGTTGGTACATCACTTATGAGAGAGGAAGAAATTTGTGGTGTGTCCCATTATCTTGCATTATCTTTGTTACCCGGTCCATCAGAGTTCCCCATGTCATGTTTCCATACGACCAACAAAGATTCTGTTAGTTTATGTTCTTGTAGCCAATTAGTTTGTTGCAATTTAATGTATGATATTATTATTTAATTAACGAAAAGGTATTTTTATTTTTGTGTATTAAATTAATTACATTTGATGTTTTAATACTAAAGGTAAAATCCCTTGAATGATTACTGTGAAATTGAAATTATGATGACATCATAATTGTGATATTCAATTTACATTTACGTATTGTTCTTAAATGTTTCTAGTTATAGTTTCATTAAGATGGGATATTGTTGAAACGGTAAAACTAGCACAAATTATGTTTCTTTCATAAGAAGAAAGTAATTGATCTTATAAATTAGAGTATGGAGGTATTTAAATTAATGTGTCAGTGATTATTAGAGTATGTCACTAAACTGACCTGGCTATAAGAATCCCAAATGGAATTTTACTTATGTGTCTATGGATTTTCTCATAATGATGATTGTATAATTAATCCTTAAAGTTAAGATTACCAAGGTTTCACATATGGGAATCA
This sequence comes from Erythroxylum haughtii, assembly GCA_025504935.2. NCBI lineage: Eukaryota > Viridiplantae > Streptophyta > Magnoliopsida > Malpighiales > Erythroxylaceae > Erythroxylum > Erythroxylum haughtii. The sequence continues at coordinate 1,241,223 of JANSVB020000437.1, read as the reverse complement.
CTATTTTTTTATGCTACTTATGAGCCATTCTAGGATAATTTAGTTAGTAGTACTTAGATGCAATATAAACCATACAGAGATAGTTGAGTAAGTCAATAAAGGATTCGTCACTCTAAAGTAAATAGAGATAATATTCTACTGTCTTGATTAGTAGTGATTTATGAAATTCTTTGGCTAAAGTGAATTGACATTTAAAAAGACATTTTTAAATTTCAATTATAAATCAACTGCTAAATAGCATTAATGAACATGATTGGATGAAAAGAGTAGATATGGTATCTATACTCTGTCCAATTGGAACATTAGATAACAAAAGGATTAAATTATATATCATAATGAAGCATGGACATATTAAGTCAACCCACTATGACAATCCTAATATTTGAGTGGTCATAACATGTTGCTAAATGTCAATCTTGACTTATAATTATAAATTGTTTAATTGGAGAATTACAAATAAATTAAAAGAAAATTTAATTTATCTAATTCTAATTGTGAATTAGAATTATAAATTATAATTATTGTCAATATATTAGGAACCTATTGGGTCACACATTAAAGAGTAGTTTGTGAAGGAAAAATCAATTTTAATTAAGTTAGACTTAATTATAAAGTTAATGAAACTTTAGGATCAAATATGAAACATTTGATTTTATTAAAATTAAATTTATTATGATTAGAGTATGATTTTAATTATAATTAAAGAAGTTAATTTTTTAAAATTACAAAACACTAATTCTTTTTTTTAAATATATAAATAGGAATAGGCATAAAGGAGTTATCACTCCTGGTATTTCATCTCAAACGTTGAGAAGTTGTTATATGGATATAATTAAAAACTGAACAATTGAAGAACTCGTGGTTGATAGGTGAAAAGTTTTTAAAGGATTTAAATATAAACACAAATTAGGTACTATTTCTTACTTTATAATTTATGTTCATATTTTATTCAAGTTATTCAATTATTGAGATCTAAACATAAATAATAAAAAAAATTTTGTTTTCTACTACGCTAGTGATTCGATTATCGTCAGTTTCCAATAGTAGTATCAAAGCCTCCTTTAATTGTTTAACTTGAATTAGAGGCTTGATTGTTATTGATTTTGATAAAAATTAAGGTTTTATGAACTTGAATTTGTTTATGCCACTTCTTTGGTCTATTCTTGCACAACTATTTTGCCTATTTTGTGTTCTAAAATAGTTTTTGAATTTAGATAATTTTAGAAATTGTTGTTAATTACCGCTTGTGCATTCTAAGAAATTTTGATTTGCATCTATTGCTTACGTTTATGCTTTAGAATTTTGCTATTGCATTTGCTCCATGTTTAAGTGTATTTTCTGCCTATTCTTACGATTGCTTGTGCTGGTTGGTCTTGTTATTACTTCTAATTATTGTATGTATAATATGTCACCAATGGGTTAAAACTAGCGATCAATAGCCGCTGGTTCAACAGTGATGTTGGCTAGTTTATCTTTTGAGCTTTAGAGGCAATATGAGAACATAGATGCACTTACTATGACTTTGCATCTGAAGGAGTTGTTTGGTGCACAAAGTAGGGTGGAGAGTTATCAATTCTCTAAGGCACTATTTCAATGCAAGATGGCAGAAGGATCTTTAGTCAACCTGCACGTGCTAAAGATGATTGGTTATATTAAAAAATTAGCCTAATTAGGTTTTGTTATGAACCATGAGTTGAGCATTGATTTAGTGTTGCAGTCTCTTAATTTGAGCTTTTTCGTAGTTTGTTATAAACTTCCACATGAACCAAAAAGACATGTCATTGCCCGAACCGTTGAACATGTTCAAGATTGTGAAAAGGTACCTTAAGAAGGAACCCAGTTTGTACTTGTTGTGGATCCTTTTAAGAGCAAGAAAAGTTCTCTAAAAAGAATAAGAATAAGAAACAAAAGGCTTTTACTAGTAGAGTAAAGCTCAAAGGAGGTGTCAAGAAGAAGGGCAACGATAAGGGAACATGCTTTCACTGTAGAGTCAATGGAGACAAGAAGAGGAACTACCTCTTTAGGTACGTTTATGATTGAGATCAATCTTTTTACTTTTGTCCCATATACTTGGGAATTAGATACTAGATGTGGTTTTCATATTTATAATAACATGCAGATGTTAACATGAAGTAGATTGTTGAGGAAAGGCAAAGTGGACATGTGAATTAAAAACAGAGCAATAGTTGTTGCATTAGCTATAGGAAGTTATAGTTTAGCTTTACCTTCTGGCCTTATACTATAACTAAATAATTGTTATTATGCTCCAACTATTACAAGAAACATCATTTCTATTTCTTATTTGGGTTTGAATAGATTTGTCTTTATTATTAAGAATAAGAGTTGTTCTTTTTATAAAGATGATGTTTATTATGGATCTATATTACTTAAATATGGTTTATATGAGTTAGATCTTGAAAGGCCAATTATTAACATAAATAGCAAGAAAAGAAAGTTAAGTGACCTAAATCCATCTTATTTATGGCATTGTAGGTTAACTCATATCAATGAAACTAGAATAGAAAAGTTATATAAATAAGGATATTTGAATCCTTTTGATTATAAATCATATGAAACTTGTGAATCTTGTTTGTTAGGAAAGATGACCAAACTATCCTTTACTGGAAAGGGAGAATGTGCTAGTGAGTTACTAGAATTAATACATTCAGATGTATGTGGGCCTATGTCCACTAGTGCTCGAGGTAGGTTCTCATATTTCATTATGTTCATAGATGATCATTATAGATATGATTATGTGTACTTAATAAAACAAAAGTTTTAATCATTTGAAAAGTTCAGAGAATTTAGACTTAAGGTTGAGAAACAAACTAGTAAAATTATAAAATCACTTAGATTAGATCGAGGTAGTGAATACTTGGACCACGAGTTTCTTGGTTACTTAAAAGAGAATGGGATTCTCTCACAATAGACTCCTATTGCAACTCCACAATATAATGGAGTATCTAAGAGGAGAAATCATACTCTATTAGATATGGTACATTCCATGATGAGTCATGCAGTCCTTCCTAATCTCTTTTTGGGGATATGCCATTAAAACCATATCATACCTTCTAAATAGCGTTTCGTCTAAATCAGTTAACGAGACACCATATGAGATATGGACTGGTAGAAGACCAAGAATGTCACACTTAAAGATTTGGGAATATGATGCTTATATAAAGCGTGTTATATCTAATAAGCTTTAAGCTAAATTAGATAAATGCAAATTTATAGGGTATCTGAAAGAGAGTTTCGGATATCAATTTTACCATCCTTCTAAGCAAAAGGTCTTCATATAAAGACATGCTACATTCTTAGAAAAAGAATTTATTCTCAAAGACAGTAGTGAGAGGGATATAAAACTTAGAGAAGTTCAATAGCCACAAATTCAAGTCAAGATGGAACAAGAACCTCAAATTGATACAGATGATGTACAACCGAGAGTTGAAGAGACATATATTTTGCGACGCACTAGCAGGATACTATTAGAGAAATGCTTTAAAGGCAATCATCTTTAACACTTATTGTACAAATTATTTTATGATTAATAAAGGCATTTTTCATTATTTCAATGTTCATACATTTATAAGTTTGATTTTGATCTTAAATTGATTTAATAATGTAATAGCCCAGACTACCCACTTGCAGATATTTTCCGCTTTGGGCCTCGGCCTCTCGAACCTCACACCCTCACGGTTTTGTTCCTCCCTGAGTCTATTCCTGACTCCCAGGGGAAAACGCGTCTGTAAGGGAGAGTCCAAGTCTCCAGCCGGTCCTACCGACTCAGGTCCTGGTTCTGATACCAAATGTAACAGCCTAGACTACCCGCTTGCAAATATTGTCTGCTTTGGGTCTCGGCCTTTCGGGCCTCGCGCCCTCATGGTTTTGTTCCTCCTTGAGTCTACTCCCGACTCCTAGGGGAAAAGGCGTCTACAAGGGAGACGTTTCCACATCCTTATAAGGCATGCTTCGTTCTACTCTCCAGCCGATATGGGATACCTTTAAATTTTTTTTAATCCTTTAAAGTTGGCAATCCCTTAATAAAATCTATGTTATTTGTCTTACCATCATTATTGAGATATTGATAATGGTTGTCGCAATCCAACAAATAAATTGGTATCATATTTGTTTTGCATACAAATTTAATGCTCTCTAACCCTTCTGAATCCCCTTCCAATAAAAAAGAGCTTGGAGCCTTTTAAATGTTGCAAACATATCTGAATAACTTCCACTAGTGCTTTCATGAACTCGATTCAGTGATGCAACCCAATACCTGTTGGACCCTGAAAATTTTTATTATTATTTTTATTAAGCATGATTTAAATTATTTTGAGGTCTTTTTAGATTAATTATTTTGGAGTAATTGGCATGTCAATGTTAGGAGGAACTATTGTTTGAATTGATGGAATTAAAGTAT
>JANSVB020000437.1:1201138-1211727 GCA_025504935.2 Erythroxylum haughtii | reverse complement strand
GTCCACTTAGCAGATGGTCTAGAATTGATAACTTTATGGCCAAATAACACATCCTAATTAACCTTTCCCATGTTGTATATGCTTCTTTTTCAGCCTCTGAGCTAAGAGATGTAAGGAGAAATGGCCTGTCTTTAACCATGGACATATTAATGTCCCCCATCTCCAAAGCAAATTTTACATCTTGCTTCCATTTCTTAAAGTTGAAACATGTTAGGGTTTCAAAAGTAACACTGTTTTGTTCCACAAAAATGTGACTACAAAATTGACAATATAATAATCAACATAAATGTAGGATAATAGCTATACTTAAAGCCAAAAAAAAGTATCTGTGTCGAGAATCTTATCACACGTATCATGAAACACTTGTGAGCTAATTAACAATACATGCAAATAAGACATTTACACAAAAGCGATTAGAGTATAAATCATTAAATCTTATTATTCTACCACTTATGGGCAAATAGATCATTCAAGCAATAACTTTCCTCAATTGTATGCCTTTATGCATATCTTAAAATCTCATATAAGATCAAAACTTGTAGGCAAATTAACCAAACACAAGACTAGAGATATCCCCAAACATGTAAGCAGAATAATTCAAATACCCCAAACATGGAAGTAGAACAATTCAAATAGGCCACTATGGTGACTAGATTCTCATTGGTACCTAAATGTATCCACAAGCACAAAGGATACACCTATATGTTATCTTCATATTCTGTATAGGCATATAATAGGTGACAATGTATCATCAATAAATGTAAAATCCTTAAACAAATACACATTATCACATATTAGTGCTGAGAACATTATCAGTTAACTTTATTTGAGAATTCATCACAATGAAAATCTCAATCAAAGTGATAATCATGTAATACCAAACAATAAATGCACCATATAAGATACCAAAACCATATGTACCTCCTTCATTTCTAGTCCAAAGTATGAAAATTCACTCAAAATTGGCTTTAATAACCTTAATAGGATTTTCTAAAGTTAAATCTTATTATTAGTAATGTAATAAATCTAGAAAAATAAAAAAAGTCACTTTATTTAGCATGACATTAGCACTACGTGTGGCTTGGCGTGTGTAACACTCACGTCATGCCTGACATGCCATCAGATGTGTCAGAAGCGTGAACAACATGGGCACAGACATGCTCGAAACCTTTAAGGGTCGTGTGATGCACACACCATACGTCTATCGCCTCTGAGAGACTTCTGTCGTCAAGCGCACGTGAAGCTCCAACCACAATTTTCTCTCTCATTTTGTCAAAAAAAGTGATTTTTGGCAACTTTCAGGCCATGTTTTTTCCCCCTAAACTCTTTTTCAACTCGTTTTTCAATGCTAAACTTATTCAACATCAATTCAATCAACAATGCACAATTTATATAAGCAAAATCGGATTGATTTCTCATACTTCCTTATGGAGAAATCCGAAGATCTCTGTTTAAATTCACACAATCACGTAACTGCTTTGATAATATGTGTAATGCATAACACAAGCCTTAGTTACACGTCCAATATTAAACATGAAAGTAAATAAATGGAGAAAACGTAGAAAATACCTTATTTGCTTTCCATATCTTTGAATGAGCTTTTCCACACCAAAACCTTCAAACTTTCTTGACAACCTTAGCAACTACATATAGTAACCATATCGGGCCTCTCTATCACAAGCTCAATGCATATTCGGTCCACATTGATTAAGGTCCAATTTATTCGCTAGACTTTTAACTCATTAAATCAAATCCTTAATCAAGCTTCTTTATTATCTTTAACCAGATCAAATTCAATTTGCTTAACCATAAGATCGCCAAAATCACAGTTAATTATTGTCCAAATTTGAAAAATTACATACATTTTCTATAACAAGTTTCTATAACAAGATAAGAACAAGAAATCAAAACAAGCAAGATCCGTACCAACAGTGGCATGTTCTAAAATTGTGAATTCGGGCAACTCATTTTGGTAAAATGGAGATCGACACAACACATTCAGCTAATACCAAAGCAACTAATTCGTACACATTTTAAAGACCAAGTATCATTTTAAAATAAAACTAAGGAAATTCATTCACATTGACACGTAGAAATCAAGATTCTGACAATTTGGCTTTCCACTTTTTTTTTGGTAAATCAGATTTGGCTTTCCACTTTCACAGCAGCCAAACAAACTCATGAACAACTACAAAGACTTGGAAGATCTAAAGTAACTTTAAAAAGCAACATATGATCATAACTTTGGAAATATGGAGTTTTGAGTGTTATTGTTTACGGTAAGATATTAGATACAGAGTTGTTTACTGGTTACTTGGGTTTAAAGTCCAAGAATGATGTTGCTGGGTCGGGAAAGACTTTAAGTTTGAACATATTCTTCAGTTTTTAAGCAATGTGCTGGGAATATTATTAGTACTCTTTTCAAAAAATGTATAATGGAGAACCTAGAGTCGTGATTTTTTTTTTCGTATTTTTCATACTTTTGGGTACAATTAATCACGTATGTAAAATATTAATCTTATACTCTTAATAAATTGTTTAATAAATTAATAATAGACTCAAATAGGTAAATAAATATATTAACTCGTTAATTATATATTTCTGAATAAATTATTTAAAAATTAAGAATTGATTTGAGCAAATTAATCAATTAATTTCCAATATTCCTCTCAAAGAATAAGGAGAATGATTATTTTTCCAATATTCTTCTCAAAGAACAAGGAGGAGGATATTTTTTAATGAAAATAATTATCTAGAGGCATGCCTAACCATCTTTTGATGATATTGTTAAACTAACGAATGATCATGCGATGCATTAACTTGGGCTTGTTTTCTGATTTATTAATAACTCTAATCATCTACTCTTATGATGAGAGACAATTTGCATTCTTCGGTTGCTTCTAAAAGTTTCTTCACCCTTTAAAAAATTTGAAATTGAAAATATGAACTAAAAGATTTTGGTAATTTCTATTAAAGTGTTGGCATTTCAGTTCCAACTTATTTTTTACTGTTTTATCTTTGTTTACAGTTTACTATTTATCTTGTTTAAGCTACGGACTTGGTCAAGTTTAGTTTCTAAACTTTCTGAATCATGTAGCTATTAGTTCCAGATTTTTCTCATTTAGTTTTATCCATTTTTTGAATTTGAAGTAACTGTAAGTTAGGAAAGTTTGTTATCTTTTCCTGTATAAATTCTGCAACTTCTATGAATAAAATATATGCTTCTGGTTTCTTCAATATTTGATGTCATATTTTTTCTTTCTCATATAGCTGTTGTTTCCAACTTAGTATAGCAACTATGTTTCTTTATTTTATCCAAAAATGGTATCAGAGCTTTAATTGGTCTTATAGGACTTACAGAAAAAAAATTTGATCTAGTTTTTCTTATCAAAAAACCAACGTTCAAAATTTTTCACTATTACAACTATTTTGATGTAGTTTCAGTAGCTTACATACTTATGTTTTAAACTTGCTATTGCTACTATTTTGAATATGTTTTTAAACAATTTTACAGTAGCAACTTTCTAATATTTTCAACTTGTCTGTTGCTGTCTTTTGAACAATTTTTAAAACCTCTTTCACACTTGTTTTAAACTCTTTGCAGCAACATATCTACATCTATTTTTAAACCTCTTTTTAAAACCATAATCAAAATGTCCACTAGTAGCATTGTTTTAAATCCTCCAAAAGTCTTCAATAGTAAAAACTATCAAATGTGGTCAATAAAAATGCAGTCTTATTTGGAGGCCTTTGATCTTTGGAAAGTTGTAACAGAAGATAGGCCAGTGCCTCCTATACCCAGAGATCCCATCATAACTCAAATCAAGTTCAACAGTGAAGAAAAAGCAAAAAAATCCAAAACCAAGACACTCATTCAAAATTCTGTAGAACACTTTATTTTCTACAGGATCATGGCTTGCAAGATAGCAAAGGAAGCTTGGGATAAATTAAAAGAAAAGTATTAAGGAAGTGACAGAACCTGGCTAATGAAAGTGCTGAATTTGAAGAGAGATTTTGAGTCTCTAAACATGAAAGAGGATGAAACAATTACTAGGTATTCTGATCGTATTTCTTTAATTGTTAACAACATCAGATTGCTTGGAGAAGATTTTCCTGACAGGAGGCTTGTAGAAAAAGTTCTTATAACTCTTCCAGAGATATTTGAATCCAAAATATCCTCTCTTGAAGAGTCCAAAAATATCAGCGATATCATTAGCTAAGCTAATGAATGCTCTTCAAGCATAAGAGTAAAGAAGAATCTTTAGGCAAGATAAGATTATCGAAGGTGCATTTTATATGCAAAGCCAACAAGCTGGAACAGGAAAGAAGAATTTTAACAACAAGAATAAGAGCAACAGCTACAAATTTCCACTTTGTGCACACTACAATAAGACTACTAATCTTGAAAAATATTGTTGGTGGAGACCTGATGCAATTTGTGGTAAATGCAAACAACTTGGACGCATTACTAAGGTTTGTAAATTCAAAAACAAAGATTGTCAATCTCAACAAGCACAGATTGCAGATGAAGTTTACACACAGGAGGAGCAACTTTTTTGAAGCTTTGAAGAATTTGTCACCAAAATGCCAAGGAGTGTTAGTGTGCTGGCATTTTAGTTCAAAAAAGATCTGTTTTTTCAAAAGACCAGACTTTAGATTAAATAAAATCTTCTTAAGATTATTTTTTCTGTTTTTATTTTTCAGTTGTAGCAGTCCAGATTTTGGACATCTCAAGTAGGGAAGAGTTGTTTCTTTTTTCAATATAAATTACTAGTCTTGAATGAAGAATATTATTATCGTTTTTTCTCCGGAGTTTCTTTTTACTGTTGTTGTTCTTTTAAAACCAACACCTCTGGTTGCTACATTATGCCTTCTCGCCATCTCAAAAAAAATCTCCTGCTTACCTTGCCAATATGTTGTATATATACACATATGGGCATTGTTTAGTTAGAACAGGAATAGCCAACAAGGTGGGATTTTTATCCAATCAATAATGTGTAGGAACCTATGAGGAGATGGTCACCCAAAGTTATGACTATTGAAACATGAAAGAACGATGAAGTCAACCACTGTCTTTGATATATCAAAAATGTAGAACTTTAAGTAGATTCTTTCTTCGTAACCTATTAAGATTAAGATTAATGACAAGAGACATCACAAATATAAAAACCTTTGCTAAACTAAGTTGCAGTTGATATTTAAGTATATTATAAATATTGGTTTCCTTTATAATGATTCTTGTTTTGACCATAAAGGCTAAAAGAATGAACTTAATCAATTAATCTCCCTTATCCATTAAGAGAAATATAACTTGAAAATTTTGCTCGCTTCCTCCAATCATTTACATTATGCTTGTAAAATTGTTTCTCATTTCTTTAATATTTGGCAAAGTAAATAAGAATTTCGCAAAGAAAGGACTAATGATTTGTTATAATCCCACGATTGCGATCGAGTTATAGGAAGATTGCGATCGAGTTATAGGACGTTTGACTGTAAAATCTACCTGTAATTAAGAAAGTTTCTTCGATTTTCTACCTTGGTGACCTATAATTAATTACTAATATGGGCTTGTTAAGGGAGAGAACCCAAAGATCTAAAGAACACAGAGATGAATATTTGCGATTGATTCTCATTGATCCAGTTTACGTTCTTAAATAATGAATTGAGGATAACTAATAGTAACTACCCATTACATTACCAGCTCCAACTTGCTACTAGTTTCTTAACTACTTACATAATCTATATAAAATAAGTTGTTGGACAAAATAAGAAAAATAAGCTGCTGGATAATAGCATCAACTTTTCTTCACGCTCTACATCCCCACTTACTCTACACGTCTCTTGTATACTTGCCCTTTGGAAGGATTGTTCCACATTTTGTCCATGACATCACCTCCCTCATGAAGATCACGCTTGTTCGCAAGCGTAAAAGAAGGAAAGCAGGTTTGCAGGTAACAAACGTTTGCCCAATAGGCATCAGCGAGTGATAGTCCTTCCCAATGAATTAGGGCTTAGGGCTGGTTTTGAAATGTGTGGTAGTCCAAAACTGCTTCAGGTTGAGGATGAAGTTCGCTTTTGGAAAGTGTTGGTAAGGAAGGTTCAATTGGGATAGAGCTACCATGAAACAGCTAGAGGCAAGAGACATGAAAGATCAACTGTATTGTGGAGTCGGATGGAAGGTTTAATTTGTAGACAACCGAACCAAACTTGGCAAGGATGTGGAAAGGACCATAATAGTGAGGAGATAGCTTAGTGTACCTTTGGGAAGCAAGGCTAACTTGTCAGATAAGTACCAAATCACCCACATTATACTGTATTAACCTATGCTTAGTGTCATAGGTTGCCTTCATGGATTGTTAGGCTTGGAGAAGACAGTTATGGAGGTCCTTGAGCACTAAATCTCGAGTCCTCAACTCCTAGTCCACTACTTCTAATTTTGCCAACCTCGGGTAGTAGGAAGCATTATTAGTGGGGTCCTGCCATAACCTAAAAAGAAGTGGTTTAGAGAGAAGAATGATAGCTAGTGTTATAGTAGTATTCTGCTCATGATAACCATTGATTCTAGCGACTTGGTCGGTCACTCAAGAAATAGCACAGATACATCTCAATAGTATAGTTTACCACTTCAGTCTGCCCATCACTTTGTGGGTGGTAACCTTAACTAAACGCAAGTTTCAATCCATTTAAATAATCCAGAATGAACTTGTGAACGTAACATTACGATCACTAGCAATAGTTTTGGGTAAACCATGAAGCTTAAAAATATTGTCAAAAAATAAACAAGTCACAGTCACCACAAAATAAGGGTGAGAGAGAGATAAGATGAGCATACTTGGAGAAGCAATCCACAATTACTAGCAAGACATTTTTCCTTTGAGAAGTCGATAGTTCTTCAATAAAGTCCATAGAGATGCCCTACCAAATTTGCAGAGAAACGAGTAGAGCCTGCAAGAAATCAATTGGATGAAGATGCTCTGTCTTATGATACTGACAAACTAGACATTGCTGCACAAAGTACCAAACGAAAGCCTTCATACCCTTCAAGTAGAAATCCTAAGCTATGCGATTAAGAGTCTTTTGATACCTTTCATGGTTACTGTTATGCATAGCTGTTATGATGGATGTGACCAGAGGAGATGTATATAACAAGTAGGCTCTACGTTTAAAGAACACAAGACCATTTTTACATTCCCAAGGCCCCACGGCTTTACCTTACTATATTCGCTAGACAAGTTGCCACAATATAGTGGAATGAAGATTCTTTTCACGAATGGAATCAAATAGAGTCAATTGGGGCATATAAATTGCAGCTAGAACAGGTTGGTCCTTTAGATGGCGAGATAACGCATCAACAACCTTATTTTGGTTCCCAACCAAATATTCCATAGTGAAGTCAAATCCCATTAACTTACTCAACCCATGTTGTTGCACTTAGACAATGATATGTTGTTCTAATAAGAACTTAAGACTATAATGATCCATCCGAATAATGAAGGATCGGCCCCATAAATAGGCTCACCACTGAAGTACGACCTTGGCTAACCCGATAAGTTTCTTTTCATGAGCCAGAATTCCCATGTAGTGTGTGGCCAATGTGCGGTTGAAATAGGCTATAAGTTTTCCTTCTTGTTGTAAACCACCCCTATCCCAACATTTGACGCATCACATTATAAAATGAATGGAAACGTGAAGTTCAGTATGGACAAAACTAGGGTGCAGGTTATAGCTACCTTCAACTGATCAAAGGCCTTAGAGGCCTCACCTATTCATTGGAAAGAATTTTTATGCAACATTGATGTCAAAGGAGTTGCAATCGTGCTATAGTTTTGAACAAACTTTTGGTAATATTCAGTCAGTCCCAAAAACCCCTCGAAGCCCCTTCACAGTGCTCAGTTTGGGTCATTCTATCATTGCTGCAATTTTAGCTTGGTCTAATGCCACCCCTTCTTTCGAAATAATGTGACCTAGGTAAGAGACTTGGATTTAAGCAATAATACACTCAGAGCGTTTTAAGAAAAGCTAATAATGCTGGAGTAATTTAAAGACAATTTAGAGGTGTGATAGATGGTCCTCCCAAGATTTGTTGTAGATAAGAATATCGTCAAACAACACCAAAACAAACTGCCTCAAATAGGGTTAGAATACTTCATTCATTAAGGCCCGAAGAGTGCTTGGTGTGTTGGTGAGACCAATCGACATAAGAAGAAATTCAAAATGCCTATAGTGAGTTTGGTACGTTGTTTTCTCCACATTAAAGACTCATTCTAATTTGGTGGTAGCTCAAGCGCAAATCCGGCTTGGCGAAGTAATGTGTCCTATGTAACTCTTCTAAGAGCTCATCAATTACTAGAATGGGTAATCTGAATTTGATTGTCTTGGAGTTCAGAACCTTGTAATCCACACAAAAATGTTATATCTAGTCAGGCAACCAGAAGAATAGGGGAGGAATACAGAGATTGGGTCTTTCGAATAATGTTGTGTTCCATTATGTCTTTACATTAGCACTCAGTTTCATCTTTTTGAGCATGAGGGTACCAATAAGGCTGAACTATGACTAGCTAGTTCCTGGTTTGAGAGAAATTCAGTGGTCGTGACTTCATGTAGGAGAAAGTCCCTTGGGGTTCCTAAAATAGGATTTCAAATTCGATCAGTAATTCGCTCAACCCTGTATTCTGATGGGGCTCTATTTTTGTGAAGTGGATTTTAGCAATTGAGATGGAAGAAGGACTCTTGATTTCATGTAACTCCACAACCTAGCCATTTTGCTTAAAGATCATCGTATTGAGTACAAAATCTCATAAATCTTTGAGGCCAATTAACACTCAAAATAGCTTCAATCTCATTCAGAGCTAGAATAAATAAATCAAGGTAAATCAGTTGATGATCTAGCAAAATTGGGACATCACTGCACTGACCTCAAAATTGGATCTTACCACCGTCTGCCACTCTCACCTGAAATTTCTCTATTGAGTCAGCAATGAGGCCCAACTTGTTTACCTAACAAAAATTGATAAAGCTATGGGTACTTCTCGAATCGATTAAAACCACCAACGTATGTCTCCTAATAATGCCATGAATTTTCATGACTTGTCCTCCTAAATTAGCACATGTGATGGCATGCAGAAACTGTTCTGGTGAAGCATGCTCTCCAAAATCGTCATCCCCCTCTTCATCTTTCACCGATTCCTCAACCCCATCTAACCAAAAAAGTCGTTTGCATTGATGTCCCCTTATATAGACTTCATCGCAGTTGAAGCAAAGCCGTTTGGCTCTCCAAGCTTCCATCTCCACATGAGAAAGGCATCTGAAGTTTTTTTGGGAAGAAAGGGTTGTTGTTTGGATCGATGATGGCTTGGAAAGAAGAGGTGGGTTTCTTTTAGAGGCCCCACGTCTTTCATAAAACCTAGCCAAACTCATGGCATTTGTCAAATCCCTAAGCTTATGTAACTCAACTTCAACGGCAATATATCTTATTAGCCACTGATGAATATCTCCATTATCCAAACTCATGGCATTTGTCAAATCCCTAAGCCTATGTAACTCAACTTCAACGGCAATATATCTTATTAGCCATTGATGAATATCTCCATTTCTTGTTCTATGGTGAGAGTTCCCACTCTATCTGCAAGTTTCTCAAACCTGCACTGATAATCTTCCACGATGCCCACTTGAAGAAGCTTAGATAACTCTACCAATTTGGTACCTTGAATTGAGGGCCCAAATTGGAGTTGACACTATTGCTTAAAGTCCTCTCATGGAATTCCGGCATTGTCACGATCTAATTTAATAAAGCACACCTGAGTATCCTTATCTAAATGGTAAAATGATATCTTCACCATTTCATCTTCGGGAGTGTGCTGGTGCCAAAAGTAATGGTCACAACGACTTAACCAAACCAATGGGTCTTTTTTCTATCAAAAGTGGGAAATTCTAATCGGGCATAACATGGTTATTGTGGTTGAATTTCCATCCGATAAGGATCCTGTGCCTGCTCTAATGGTCCTCTGTTAATGCTGCCTACATCCCCTTACTATCCTTCAATACGTGTAGCACCAATGTCCCTAGAGATTTCGTCAATGAGATTGGAAAATTCAACCCGATCTCTTTGTCGTTCCTCTTGGAGGCTCTACTGATCTGCTTGGTACATCTTAACAAGCGCATCGAATTGTTTCTGAAAATTAATGGATGAATTGCCCATAACTGTCGGCTCTAACACCAATTTGTTATGGTCCCGCGATTAGGGTCAAGTTATAAAACAATTAACTGTAAGATCTACTTATAATTAAGAATGTTTCTCTTATTTTCTGCCTTAATGACCTATGATTAACTACTAGTATAGGCTCGTTAAGGGACAGAACCTAAAGATCTCAAGAACACATAGTTGAATGAATATTTTCAATTGATTCTCATTAATCCTGCTTATATTGTTGAATAATGAATTGAGGATAACTAATAGTAACTACCCCTTGCGTAACCGGCTCCCACTTGCCACTGGTTTTTTAACTACTTACATAATCTTTAGAAATTAAGTTGTTGGACAAAATAAAGAAAATAAGCTGCTGGATAATAGAATCAATCTTTCTTCATGC
>JANSVB020000437.1:1188669-1201038 GCA_025504935.2 Erythroxylum haughtii | reverse complement strand
TAATGAATGCTCTTCAAGCACAAGAGCAAAGAAGAACCTTTAGGCAAGATAAGATTACCGAAGGTACATTTTATATACAAAGCCAACAAGCTGGAACAAGAAAGAAGAATTTCAACAACAAGAACAAGAGCAATAGCTACGAATTTGTGCATACTACAGTAAGACTACTCATCTTGAAAAATAGTGTTGGTGGAGGCTTGATGCAATTTGTGGTAAATGCAAACAACTTGGACACATTACCAAGGTTTGCAAATTCAAGAACAAAGATTAAATTTGCACATTACCAAGGTTTTTTAAGCTTCTTGCTAACAAAGAGGTCGTGAAGAAGGGAAAAAACCACTGCCAACAGAAAGTTTGAAGCTTTGAAGAAATTGTCACCGAAATGCCGAGGAGGAGTGTTAGTGTGTTGATATTTTAGTTTCAACTTATTTTTTACTGTTTCACCTTTGTTGACAATTTATTATTTATCTTGTTTAAGCTATGGACTTGGTCAAGTTTAGTTGCTAAACTTCCTGGATCATGTAGCTGTTAGTTCTAGATTTTTCTCATTTAGTTTTATCCACTTTTTGAATTTGAAGTGACTGCAGGTTAGGAAAGTTTGTTATTTTTTTCTGTATAAATTCTACAGCTTCTATGAATAAAATATATGCTTCCGGTTTCTTCAATCTTTGCTGTCATATTTTTTCTTTCTCATATAGCTGATGTTTCTAACTTAGTATAGCAATTATGTTTCTTTATTTTATCCAACAATTTCTAGCTATTCTAGAAAAAAAAAAAAGGGAACTAAGGCATTGGGTTGACTTAATTAATAATTATGATCAACACAAAATCAATAGCAATTTATTTCATTTATTATGTAAGTTTAGCCATTGGAAATTGGAAGTTCAAAAGTTTGTAAAAGAAGAAGTGTCAGATGTAGGAAGCAGCAAATTTCAGACAAGAAAAGCATAGTTGTCAAATGAATGTTAAAAAAGACAGTAATGAATCGTCACATTCATAATATGAGTAACCTAATGTACTGGCACTATATATGATGGCCCGATCATATCAATCAACAATTTAAAACGTCGTAATTCTTACTGTTTTGGTAAGTTGTGTCATTATAAAAACTCCTATGTACCATTGTCTTTGGTCAAACTAATCAGTTAAATGCATTGAACAAAAAGGAGAAAATGTCTGTATTAGTTCATCATTAACTTTCGTTGTGATTATTTATTAGAATTTTAGTTACATGTTATAAAGAGGATGAATGAACCATAAGATTCAATTGGTTTAGTTTTCTCGATACTCATGTTCCTTTTTACATGTAATTCATTAAGTAGTATATATTTTCCAATTTCACTCAAGTTCTTCGTATGGTCTTCTGAATGCTTCCTAATTTTATTTGAAATATGTGCACCTACATATTTGAATTGATTTGATGAGTAAATGAGAACTTATTGCATAGAATTACTTTTTATTTAGTTTTTGAGCATCAAAATTGAAGTTTGTGATTCCCATTTTTGTAAAGAAACGAAAAAGGAACTAAAGAAAAACATTGCACTCAAGTTTTGTTTAAAAAGCATGCTCTTGAGCTATCAAACTTTGATGCATGGTTGACTTTTCGGTGTGGAAGCCGCAATATACAATATAAACAAGAAAGTTTAGTTCAGCCATTGAACTAACGCTAGTGTGTAATTAAAAGGGAATATCTCCGCACTTTCAAATGCTTAGAAAATTTATAACTTCAGCTACCTTTCAAGCTAATATAATTCAATATTTGCATAGGAAAGGTCGCAGTCATGAAGCAAGACTTTGAATATTACCATACTATCAATCGTTATATATGAAGCAATCATTATTAATACCCTTAGGGCTATCAATCTATAGTCGTAGGTGACGGGCAAAGTACCCTTGGGGCTCAACCATTTGTATTATAATAACTAATATGCACACTACTTGTCTTGTTGCGAGTCTGTCTGTGGAGACTGGATCAAATCAGATCTGCGAGAGCAAAAAGCCATACACCTAAAGACATACTCGTTAATTAATTATCTAATTGACAGCAAATGTTCAAACTTAGTTATTCTTTTATTATGTCATTATTATTAAATCATATGAAGTCCATGACTAAAATTATTTATAAAAAAAAAAAGGATTTTGTGATATATTAATAATAAAAAGGGCACACATTCTTATGTTGCAACCTCCTAATCTTAAAGTCTAAATTTGGTATGACCAATAAAAGTCTAGATTTCATAAAGATTATCTCAAATTTTGTTCCCGATGAGGATTGAAATTACGTTGTATCTTTATCGTCCATTAATTGAAAACGGGTGATTAGAATCCGCCAAGTTTATTTAAAAAGAAAAAGGTGTCTTTCAAAAAAGGTTAATGGTATCAACTTCTCGTGCGGTTCACTGGTTTTACCAATAAAACCTTTACATGTGTTAAATTTTGGGTAATTATTTATGATGGAGCTAGGGGTTGAAACACCTCAACACCCAGTCCTGAAATAATGAAGAAAATGGTGCTTCCAGTTGCAGATGTCAAAGAGGAAAGGAGAGCTTTACAAACGCCGCAGAAGATGAAGATAGTGTGGTTATTGTTTTGAAATAAAATGAGTTATGGGTATGGGTCATGCATATTTACAGGGCATAAGTTACCACTTTAGATGCTATATCTAAAATAACTCTGTCGAATCATGAGTTATGAGCATGGGTCATGGATAGTTATAGGGTATAAGTTACCAATTTGGATGCTCTCTCCAAAACAACTCTGTCTAACCCTATCCAACAGAATTATTTTAGGCAGAGGATCGAACTCATAAGTTACAGTTTAGGTGTATTTTTCCACGTAAATGCATACTTGTCTTTTAAATTTTTACGTAAAAAGTTCACGTCATAGGTAAAAAATGATTATGTTAGTTAATCAATAAAGAACTAAAAAAATAATATTAACTAAGTTATTATGATTATAAAAATTTACTGACTTAATTAAAAAATTTGACAATAAATCGAAAAATCTTTAAAATTTTGATAATTTAAAGTAAATGATTCCTTTTTAAAAAGTAAATGTTGTTAACTTTTAGTGCGGTTCACCAATTTTGCTAAAATCTTTTGTGTTAAAGATTTGGTAAGGAGTCCTCATAATTATTTAAACTTTCTTGAAAATCAATACAAACCTGAGAAACTTTTTTTCCACGAGAGAAACCAGAACATAAGGATGTGAATGTGAGTTAGTAAATTAGTATATGTCAAACAGAATTATTTATTAATATATAATATTAATTAATTTTATTAAAATTATTATATTTATTAAGTATTAATTATATATTTATTATTTTAAGATAATAATGAAATCTTTCACTAAATTTTATTTATTCTATGATCATAGTAATAAATAAAATGATCAATCTTTATTTTTACTTCTGCCTTTTCCCTCTGTAACCTGTATCATTCTTATCTTGTCTCATTTGCATGTGGATCTATCGAAAATAGCCTTTATATTATTAGAGATAAGGTTACGTATTATCAGACCTCCCTAGACCCCGATTCATTGCGGAATTTCGGACTGGGTAATGATGATGATAGTGATATTTTTATAAATAATTAATAATGAATTTGATTTATTATTATTAAATAAAAATAAAATATTTAATATTATTGTCCTATTTGATATAAGTAATAATATCTAAATAAATAAATTAAATGTAAAATTTAACTTTTTTTTTTTTGTTAATCAATAACTATTGACTATTTTTCTTATGGTAATATTATACCTTACTACTTTTTCTCTTACATAAGTTTGATGGAATTAGTGATAGAACTGATTAATGAATAATTTTTTCCTAATCAGTTGTTCAGACTCAACACTAATTATGAATACTTATTAATAATAAATTGTTTATAAATTTATATTTTTATAAATATACTAAATAAATTATATATAAGTACAAATATATATTGGATAATTAAAAATTACTATAGCATATTAGTCTTCTTATTTGTTAGTATTATTATATAATAAAATAAAATTTGAATAAAAACACTTATTTTACTATTATTGTAAATTGATTAACATGTTATTAATTATTATTGGAATATGATCAATTTGTATTATTAATTATCAATAAAATAAATCAATATTATATACTAGAATATTTATTTATATTTTATATAAGGTAATAATATGCAAATACAATTTTAAAGTAAAATAAAATAAAATATTTATAAGAATATGGATTATAAATAAAAATTAGAAATTAATCATCTTATTTGTCATTAAGTATGAAATAATACGTAAAAATCTAATGGAATACTTAATTTAATGTCAAATTAAACTAATAAATAAATGAATTCGTATTACATATTAATTCATATATTTATTATTTCAATTTTATAGTAACTACTATTAATAGTAAATTATTTACAAATTAATTCATATTTTTATAAATTTTTAAAAATAAAATAATTATTATTATTAAATAGTTATTTCTAAAATAATAAATAAAATAAATTTTATGTATAATTATAAACTATTATAATATATTAGTCATCTTATTTATTAATAAAATAATGAAAAAGGGTTTTAAAGAATTTTGAGTAGGTACAAAGGCTTCCCACGAAAGTCTTTAAAATACTAAAATTTTGATAAAATTAATAAAACTATAATAAAATTTGTAAAATATCTTTTAGTCTAATAACATGAAATCTAAAGTGCCTGATAGCACATGCATATAATTCAATATCACAAAATGTGCCATTGCTTACGATTTCCATGCTTTGTTCTTCATAATAAGAAAGACATTGGATCAGAGACTTCGTGTCCTACATAGCAAATTGTTGTTTTTTATTTGGGATCAACAATAACAGTCTTAAAAGTAAGATGTTGAAATTTTGATGAAAATAATTTCAAAAAAATATTAGCATCGGCTAGAAGCCACTGCTAAAAATGGCATGGCGATGGCTTGAAGTTTCTAGTATCCAAAGTACATGCATGATTAGAGCCGGTTTTCGCATCATTTTTCCGAATCAGGCTTTTCTATAGACTAGTCGTCTAACTCCCTAAAACACCAATTATTGAGATACTCGAAATGTCATTGCATTGTGCAAGAGACCCACGTGTTTTATCGGGTCTTTTATTAATCATCATGTTCTTCTAGATAGCTTCACAACGTGAGCAAACTTCACACATAATATTTCAGTTAAAATGAAATTTGACAAGTTTAAAGTAGTCTCATTGATATCATAAAACTGAATGCCAATGCAGCAGAATGGTTCCAGGTAATAAAAGTTGTATAGGAGGTTCGTAGGTCAGCATAGCTTGAACAAGAGACGAGCAGTGCATGGGGATGGGCGCCCTACACTGCCTAAAATATCATAGTCAAGCGAGAACATTCAACCACTATCGATCAAAGGAAAAATCTCAAATCATTCGTTAGATGTTTCATAAAATTAGTAGCTAGATTATAAGGTCGGCAGACCCGTGTGAGGGTAATTAATTAAGGATCGTATCCGAATCCACTAGAATATGATCGTGGGTATAATATATACTTCATTATGATGTGGAGGAGATTGCATGGTTGAGCTGCAATTATCATAAGTTCTTAGACAAGTGAACAGAACATAATTGAACAATCTCAATTTCAGACAGATTGGAGGATTTCAGAGATTGTCATCTTTAATTGTAAAACAAAATAGTTGGACCGCCCTAGTTTATTGTCTTAGAATTGGATTAGGTGACGAAGATCAGTGTTAAATTGTTCGAGCATTTGAGTATTCCTTGTGTGCTATTGCACCAACGTGGTCATATGGCATAGAGAGATCATATTATAGATCCAGGCGTGTTAATGATGTGTCGACGAATGATCAAATTAATTCTTGGACGTACCTCACATGTTCATGATCAAGATTACTAGCCCAATCTTGTTCCCTCTTTCTCTCAATCATTCCCAATGTCGTTGTTAAACAAATCAGAAGTTGATCGGCATCTTACATATCAGCTATAAGTTGGCAATAACTTAATAAAATTAGTTGTGGTCTAAGTATATTTGAATAGTAGTTACAACCCTATCGTAAGAAAAGCTTTTTAGAGTTCCAATTCATCTCCTCAAAGCTTAAATACAAGAAGCGTACTAGAAAATACAAAGACCGAAATGTTAGACAATATGGCCCTTGTTTGTCTTCTTATTAGCTTGTAGGGTATCGAAATATAGATTCACATTCTCAATATTTGAGGATAATCTCTCCAAAGATACGTTCTCGTTTATTATGGATATCGCCTAGATACTGTGCGATTTTCTTCACCTATTTTTCTACCCCCATTTCCATTTTGTGTTTAGATTATTGTTTATATGTAGAGATCAGCTCTCGTTCGGAGGCGTAATAAAAATAGCAACGTATGTGTATAACAAGGAAATATGGGTGACCTCAGGTTGGGCCCATCAAAGATGTGATTTTCTTAGATTAACTAGTATATCTTACGTTGAAAGTTTCCACTTTAAATAGAAATATATAGAACATAGTGTAAGAGCAAAAGATAGAGAAGAGGGTTGCCGAATGCTTTGAACGTTGAACATGGATTACAATTCATCCATTTCTCAAGTAGACCTGTACAATACCGATGAGCTGTTCCAATTGTCGTGTATTCCATGGCAACAACAGAAAATCTCGGGAGATAAAGATCTGCTCATAACACCTACCGCCCATGGCAGTGATTTAACAAACACAACCCAACTTAGACAACGGCGTAAATCTTCCATGGCCTCAGGTGTCGACAACCAGAACTCTAGCGACAGGAAGAAGAAAAAAATTATACACAGAGATATTGAGAGGCAGAGAAGGCAAGAAATGGCTGCCCTTTACGTGACCCTTCGATCCCTTCTTCCCTTTGAATATCTCAAGGTCCTTATCTTCTCCTATTTGATCATTATCAATCTGGAAACTCTTACTTTCACTTGTCTACAGTACAAGAGCTCATTTTCTGCATGCTTTTGTTGATTTTCAGGGAAAAAGATCAATATCTGATCAAATTCAAGAGGCAGTCAAATACATAAAACATTTGGAACACAAAATTAAAGAACTGAGTGATAAGAAAGGTGAGCTAAGGATATTGTCCAGTAACTCCTATATACCAACTTATTCTGGTTCTACACTTGAAAGCTCTGAAAGCCGCAAGAGGGATAGCTTGACAGTTGAACCTTGTTTAGTTGGCGTGGAGGTTGTCATCAATACCGCTTATATAAATGGGATTCCTCTTTCAAGAGTTATCGAACTTATTCTTGGAGAAAAGCTCAGTATTGTTAGCTGTATTTCCAGTAAAGTAAGTCAAAGGACGATTCACGCTATTACAGCTGAGGTAAAATTCAAGCAATTCTTGATTCTACTTAGGGTTTCTTTTGCTGTTTCCATTTTTTTTTTCTTTTTTCTGCGTAAAACAAAAACTTAACACTTTCTTTACTATCGAACAACTTAATCTTACATAGAAAGAGTGCATGCAGGTCAATGATGGAAGATGCATCAATGTGTTTGATCTGCAACAGAAGCTAACAGATTCTATTAGTTCGCCTGCGATTATGGATTAGTCGTTCACTCGCCCGTAGATCTTTTTACAGCCCAGCGAAACTCGATATATATGCATGTTTTTCCTCTTCCAAGCATCTCAGGTTGGTTGAGGACTGCTCACAAATTTAGGCGACTGCATACTTATTCAAATATGGATTTTCTCTTTTTCTTTTTTCATAGTTGTATAACATTCATATGTGCAAATTGCTTTAACCATTGAAATTTCGTTAATTATGCAGAAATTCATTCATCATTAGGTTAACTAGTCTTATTAGAACATGCATATGATCAGTAAGGATTCGAGCTTGGTTTTTCTTTTGATATCTAAAACAAACAATGATAGGAGGTTTGATGGTACTGAATATGTAGCTAATGAATGCTGATCGTGGATGAAGTATATCTACTTCTCTCCTTTGTTGAACAGCCTTTGGATTCTGCCTAAATATGCCAATGAATTCCAGCTGAATTATTTCAACATGATTCTTGTTTAATTTCCTTTTATCATATGTTGGTGGCTCTGTGCTTTTACTCTAGTTTGACAATGATCTGCGTAATCAACTTTTTTAGTTTACTTTTGCATTTTTTTCACCTAATTAAATATTCTCAACCTCCACGGAGTGAAGAACATCAATGGTTACTTGTACACTTAACATAACCCTAAACCAGGTAAACAACTAAAAATTTACAGAATCCCAGTCAGACAGATGTTAAGACAATCAAAAGATCATCTCTCTCCTTTTGTTTACCTACTTTCACTCGTTGGAATATAGTAATTGGATTATGCCCTAGCTTCTTGAAAGGTTTACATACTTCTATTTACGAGAATATAAATGTTGCGAGATCCACTTCATTAAATGCCACCAAAGCTTTTTCAATGTCAAAAGAGAACTGAAAGCAGACCTTGTCAAGAAACACTGCTTTTAATTAACTTCTATATAAGTTGCATGGTGCTCATCGTCAGCAATAGCTTGTGCATAGTTTTTAGTATAATCAAGCAATAAATATAGAAAGAGAAATTGTATCTCAAATATGGATCATCAACATTATTTCCAAACCATCAACCTGGCCAAGCAAGTCACTTTTTTGAGTTTTTGTGGATTCACAGGTCCTAGGAATTGAGTTGTTAAGGATCCAATAAAGGGCACCAGATGCCTTAACCACCTTATGGCTGTTAATTTGTTGTCATGTGCATAATAATATCGTAACCGTGTCTATCGATAAATGTATTTCCATCCTTTCTGATAGTTTGCATGTTTAATTTCCATCCTTATGGAGGTAGCGGCAGGATTAAGTTCGTGGCACTCTATAGTCTATGCACGTTCCGATGCCGGCTCAAGCTCAAACAATAGCATCGCCAATCTAAATGCTCCATCACCGCCATAGATACTCCTTTTGCCTTTACAGCTACTCCTATGAGATTGATTAGGTGGCCAAATAAAATACTATTTCAACATTAATTTACTATATATGTGTGTGTGTATGTATGACATTAACATTATATAGTAGGACATGTTATCATAATATTACGTGACATATCATACTATTTCATGTTAGTGGACAGTACAACTTCTTCAATGTTCCCTTTCCTTCTATCGGTTATATCCCAACTTCTTCGATATAGCTCTCGGACTTCAACTTTCCTCTTGAATTAAATACACTAATAAAATCTTCTTCTTTAGTAATTTCTACCTCAAGAATTTGAACTTCAGCTTCTAGAATTAAGTAAATTAATATAATTATTTTACCAACAAGCTCTTCTCTCGCTAAAAACTGAACAATTCCTTCTCATCTATAATCGCACCTCTTCGCGCATTAACGATCACTCCTTCCTTTCATGATGTCAATAATATCCTTATTCACCGCATGGCAATTCTGGTCATTTGGTTCACATTAAACAACTAATATGTCACTTTTGGCCGCAGGATTGCGAATATTTTCAAAGCAAGAAAAAGGAAGTGATGGTTTCGTCTTCCTGGAATTCTAGCCAGTGCTACACCTAAAAGCACTCAGTCTTTTGGCCACTTCGAATCATTACTTTCAAGTCCCTATATCCAACTCTTTTAGCTCCAAGATGAAAAAAAAACGATGTTGACTGATAGTAATCAACTTACCAAGTTACTAGGAACCACCACATGTATCACAAAAAGCTCAGACCATTTGGTATAAATCAATCAAACGTTTGAAATGTCCGAGAAAAAGATCGAACCTTGAGTCCAAGTGGATAATCGTCTTTAACAAGCCACGACCCATACCGAACATATCGGTCACTTGCCGACAATGACCTCAGGACACCAATCAATAATGCCGCAACATAATCAGCAATAATCTCAAAGAAGGTAGAACTTGAATTGGTCAAGCGGTTCCTCATTTCTAACATTCAAGAAGGTCGACGTGGTTAAGTCTAGCGTTATGCAAACGGTAAGTTGGAGAGAAGGGAGGCAAGAGATGATCTCTAGTGACCAGTGCCTGGTCGATGCATAGGACAGCGAAGACTGAGTCAATAAAAGCTTGAATTTGGTCGAGGTTATTGTAAAGGTCGAGGGTGCAAAAGTTCCGGTGCAATGAAAGTGACGGTTATCCGGAAGTTGCTGGACGACGAGCAATAGAGACTTGCGACTTGAGCTTTGCCAGGTAACATGCTTGGCCATGATTTCTTCTTTTTTTTTTAATCTCTAAGGAAAAGTTGAAATATTATACAGTACAATATTGATATGGGTTAATGTGGAATACCATTACAAATAATTTTAAATATTATAAATAATTTATCTATTTTATATAATTAAAATTTAATTCTTTATTATAAAATTTATTTTTTAGAAGATGCGAAGTTTCTTAAAAAAATATTAACGTTAATGTTAATATTAAATTGTTAAATAATTTTTATTTATTAGTTGTTAATATTAAATAGTTAAATAATTTTTATTTATTTGATAACAAAATTATATTATAAAAAACTGAAATTACTTCATATGTTATAAAAACAGGGATAAATTTAAAAAATTTTAGTTCATTAAAATTAATTACGTTTTGAAGCAAAAATTAAAATAAAAAATAAGAGTAGACCTTCAATAATTAACTCATGTTTCATTATATTTATTTATTAACTTAGATTAAATCTACATAGATACATACATACATACATATATATATGTATGTATATAGTAAATACATATTGACAAATAAATATGGAAAACTAAAAAAAT
The DNA here is from genome assembly GCA_025504935.2 of Erythroxylum haughtii. Classification (NCBI taxonomy): domain Eukaryota; kingdom Viridiplantae; phylum Streptophyta; class Magnoliopsida; order Malpighiales; family Erythroxylaceae; genus Erythroxylum; species Erythroxylum haughtii. The sequence continues at coordinate 1,190,291 of JANSVB020000437.1, read as the reverse complement.
ATTAATGCATGAAGGCAGCCAATAAGCATGAGTTTTAATCAAAGTTATAGCTTTTACTAATTTTGCTCATATCTCTCATACCTATTAATATTGGATACTATTTTGGATTTTTTTAAAAAACTTTAAAATAGCTTCTCAATTTTTATATAATTAAAAATAAAAAATTTGAAATTTGATTCAATAACTCGATTCGTTAAAATTACATAAAAGTATTTTATTTTTAGATATAATAACTATATTTTAAATAGTTAAATATAAATATATTTTTAATTTACTTTTTAAATTTTTTTAATTTATAACATTGATGTGGTGTTTATGATATTTTAGTGTGCTACCCAATAGGATACGTATAACGTAGTTCTTCAGTATAACTTGGTATATTAATCTAGTGCTTTATGCCATTTTTTACTAGTATAGTACAAAATTCATAAAATCTTTCTAAGGTTCTTATTCAATAATTTTATTTAATTTGTAATTTCCAAGTTGGATTTTTTAATATATAAAAATAATACGGTTAGTAAAAATAATGAATCTTACAAATCTTAAAACTAAATATTTTACACTTATATATTAAATTTTCGATCAAATAAGTTTTTAATGTTTATTCAGAGTAACAATATAATGTATAAGGTTTTATAATGCTTAAGTCAAGATTTATATTATAAAAATATAATTTAATTCTTATTTGATTGAATTATTAATTGAAATTACTAAATTATTATTATTGCTATTTTTAATATTATAAAATAGTATATTTAGTTTATTTAATAGATTATTCATAAATTCCTAAGAAAAGTACGATGTAAGTTTCCATGGCTCAATAACCATTTTCTTTTATCTATAAGTTTAAAAGTCACTCGTAGTAACTATTTTGATGTCTAATTATGACAACTACATTTATATACTTTAATCATACTTAAGGAATAAGATCAATCAATATAAGATTCACGTGTAGAAGTAAAGTTCAAATAAAAGAATAACTAAACTTTCTAATTAAGTTAAATCTAAAATTTATTAGAATAGATAGAGTCCAACTATATAAAAGAGAGACATCTCAAGGTAAGTTTGCCTAACTATTATCACTGAACTTAATTAGATAATTTCTAAATACTTAGCATCCCCAACTCTCAGTAACTTACTGCACTACAAGAAAAAAGTTATTTAACGATGGAAATTACCGACAGAAAATGTTAATATTCCGTCAGAAATAAAATTTTGTGACGGAATTTATCGACAGACAAAGGCGTCTTGAAAAAGATCATCAATAAATTTGTCGATGGAAATTCTAATTCATCGGTGTATTTCCATCGGCAAATTTACAGAAGAATTACTCTTTCTATCGGTATATTTCAAAAGTTCTAACCGTCGGTAAATATACTGACGGCTAGATGAATTCGTCAGTGAGTCTATCGTAAATATATTAAATTTTTTCGACGGTTTATGATAAATGGTCGGTAAATACGATTCATTATACTATGGAAACTAAAACTCCGTTGGTGAGTTTTGAATATTTCTGACAGTTTATCATAAACCGTCAGTAAATACGTCTTAATTTTGCAACGACAAAACCTTCAAATCCGCAACCTAAAACCCATCAAACCAAAACAATTTGCACATACAAT
>JANSVB020000437.1:1148021-1160272 GCA_025504935.2 Erythroxylum haughtii | reverse complement strand
TATGTATGTACGTACGTACGTATATGAGGGGAGACAGATTGAAATGATATATATGTATACTGCTTTTCATATATATATATATATATATATACAAACACTTTTGTATTTATGCGATCATATATATCAATGGTCGCATAAATTCAAAAGGTGTTTGTGGAATAAGTTGCTTCAAACTTACATGTAGTCATTTGGTGTCTTAGGCCAAATGGATAAATCTCGCTTGTCCTCAGGAAAAATAAGATGGAAGAAATAGTCCTCCCACTCCAGTTGGCCACTAGCATTATTGGCTAGTTTGCTTCCATAACCTTGAATCTTGCCGGATGCCTGATCATTTGCATAGCTTTCTTTTTCTTCCACCGAAAGGTTGAAGAAAGCCTCTCCAGCTTTCTTAACACGATCGATGAGATCATCGGAAATGCCATGGTTTACAAGGTGCATCACACCCCATTCTTTGGCTGCTCTTATTAGCTCTTCCCTGCATTTCTCGCGAACCTCATTATCCCCACAGTCTATTTCCTTCAAGTCGATTGTTGGCACCTGAGCCCCTTCATTTTTCTTCTCCTCCTCGAAGATGTTTCCGATGCTTGTCAGCTCCTCTTTTGGGCGAACATACTCTTTTGGGATTGACTGGATTCCACTGCTTGACAGAATCTCAACTCTTGGAACCACTGAAGTCAACATCGCCATGGCTTACAAAGTTCTGTTCAGGTACGTAACGAAGTGCCCACACTAGCTCACTGCCCTCACCCTTGGCGACTGTGATGTCCACACCAAAGGTTTCATGGGCTTTTATAGAATCTATACGTACGTAAAAATGACAAACTTGTGGTTGATAATTTAAGTGGAGGTAAAGAGATATTAATTAAGAGGACTGGGAGGGAAGACTACGACGGTCAGTTGTGCACGTGACAATAGGTTAAAGTCACCAGACTCACCAAGCGATTCGCTACATGGTAGGAGTTGACTGGTCGTTCAAGCACAAGGGAAGGGAGCCATACCAAGCATAAACCCTAATTTACATGCTCAATCAAGGCCCACATTCGCGCCAACGTATTAATGAAAAATAATTAAGTAAATTGAAAACTTTTTCTCTATAATGACGGTTGCTCTCATAGAATTCTAGTAGAGCTTGCTAGAACCCTATAAGAGAATATTAGCAACTTCGTAATCTTAGGACCATATCAGATTCCAACCTACGTGGGTTGCGAATAAGTGCGAATAACGATATTTAATGTCAAATAGAAGGTTATGTTTATTCAATATTTATATATTTTAACTAAATTGTGTCATGAATAATTAAAAAATATTAGAATGACTTGTACTAAAGGATATATTAATTATTAGTAAAACATGTTACATCATCAATAATAAATTACTGAGGTTTTAGCAATAATAACATTATTCTTCCCTATTGTCTCCAATTATTTATGAGTGAAATAAACTTAATCGCTTAAGAAATTACTTGTAAGGGTGATGTGATAGTAAGAGAGACTTAAATTAATTAGTAAAATGATTATTTTATAATTAAGATATTATAATAGTGTTATAAAATAATCTTATCACATTTAATAAATTCATTGATAAAATCAAACTTATAATAAGATCATTGAAATAATCGTAAGATTGTATGTCTATATTTTATCCAGTTCTAAAATAAAAGGTAAATTAATTATAATTCATATTGAAAAATTAATTAAGATTTTATATATTTTGAAAACGAATCGATATGATTAAATAAAAATTTAATAATTATGTACATAATTCTAAAAATATACTAGATCATAGTAGTTAATATGTTATAATGAACATGCAATTCTACAGTCACAATTATAAACAATTCACTGTCTGTACTATAACTTGCATTTGTAACTCTTAAATTTATAAAGCATAATTATCAGCATCAGTCTAATCTCACATTATACCTCAATCTCAAAACAAGACTTATGATTCCTAAAAAAGACCATCAATCTCATGCAGAAATTAACCACTAAAACTATTTTGCTTCATAGAGCCATGACCATAAAGATCAATGATGAAAATATCTTATCCGCTTTTATAAAGAAGTCATAATCATATTTCAAGATAAAAGAATCACTTATACACATATTTTTAAAAAAAATTGCAAGCATGCATTTCAAACATTATAATAGAATAAATAAGTGTAAAATCTACAACTTTATTAATCTTAAGTGTTGTAATAAATGTAAAATAGTCACAAATTCTTATTAAATCAAAACATCATATAAGATCATGTTGCCTACATATCTATGACAATCAATAGGCTTAAACCCTTAAGTAATTTAATTAGTTAACATATTTATAGTGGCAATATATTCATAAACTAAATCATCATTATCAACCGATCTTGTTGCTTAAATACTTGAGTTCAACAAACTTGGCACCATTAGTGTTTTTGTGTACTTGGCAAAGAATTTAATATATAAGTTGTAATAATGAACCATGATGGGCTTAGAAAAAAATTGACAATCCTAAACCCTCTAATGAAATTGGTCAATCAATTAGCATGTGCTTCTACTATAAAATAAGTTATAATATCAACTTTCATAGTTAAATTGCCACAAGTGATTGTTTCTCTTTGAAGAGATAACTCCTTCAACTAATATGAAAATATAACATGTTATGGACTTATTGTCATCAGAATATCCACCAAGATCAGCATTAGCATATTTCTATTTTTAGAACATCTATAAGTTTATAAATAAGCATAAAATCCCCAGTCTTACATATATAGTGCTTCTTTGTTGCAACCCAATTCTCATAACTATCATTGGTCAAACACTTGCAAAGAATATTAACTATAAAAGGAATAAAATTCATCCTCACTTTCTCCAATTCATTTCAACTTATCACCTTTGATTATAAAGTGATATATCTGGCTTGTAGTCATGTTTGTAAAACCTCTATGTCACTTTATCAACAAAGGCCTCATGAGCTGTGTCTAAAACTTTTTTTAATATGTCCTTACAGATCTCCATCTATGCCTCCCCAAAATTGTTCGTGTCAAAGTACTTTGATAGTATTTTCTTCATACTTTATAACATAATCCAAATCATTACTAGCAAACAAAATATCGTCTACATATAAGACTAGAAACGTAAACTTGCTCCCAATAGACTTGGATTATACACAAGAGTCAATTGTATTCACTTTAAAATTCAAATATGTGGCCACCTTATAGAATTAGTACATTGTCATGATGCCTGCTTCAAATTATAAATCAACTTCCTTAATTTAAAACCTAGCATGTATTTCTTTCAACTTTTAAAACATATGAAAAGTTGCATGTACACCTCATCCACCATATCGTTGTTTAAGAAAGTTGTCTTAACATGTATCTAGTGAAGGTTAAGATTAAAATAAGATATCAAAACCATAATGATCTAAAATGAGTCTTTAACAAAGAATGGCAAGAAATTATCAAGGTACTCCACTACCTCTGAGCGTAACCGTTATCATTAGTTTAAACCTCTCAACCTTGCCTTTAGCATCTCTTTTAGTTTTGAGCATTCATTTGTTGTAAATATCATATCAAATATCTACCAACTCTTAAACACTATTGCATTTCATAGACTACATCTTCCCCTTTATAGTCATCATCCATATGTCAAAATGAGGAGTCTTAAATTTTTTTCATTATAGGTAAGAAGATCTACAATCTCTAAAAAATCATAGTTAGATTTATCCAAATAAACAACATAATCATCAATGAGTATAGACATCTTTTTTTTGTAAATGTCTTAGTGGGGTTGAAGAATCATGTTAAACATCCACTACAACCCGTCTAATAATATTTACGCCACCTCTAACATTAGGAGCTAAAACTATATCCAAGTTATGCTCATAAATTTATAGAAATACCTCAATAACTCTCTTACAAATAAGAAGAATGTATACTACTACTAGATCCAACTCCTCAAATGCTTAAGCTCTCATTCTCTAAAACAATTATAGTCAATTTATTACTATAATTAAGATATTAAAACTTGTATTTTTAAAAACTTTAAGATAGTCAATGAAGAAACCATGTGTTATCTTCGGATTCAACGTCTTCTTTTACGGATTATAAATTTTTATCTCAGCTAGAAAATTACAAACCATCAAATGGTTCAAACTAGGCTTTATTTATCCATGACTTAAAAGGAGTCTTAGGAAATAACTTTTTAGGAATATATTTCATGATTTAAGGTGATGTCTTCAGTGCCTTACTATTATAGATACAAAAAACTTTTATCTCCCTATTATATTCTTCACTATAATCTTAAGTGTGTGGTTGTGCCTATTTACTACTCCATTTTATTCTAGTGTATTAAGTATGGTATATTGTTTAACTATGTTAACTTACCAAAAGATCCCTCCTCATAACCTAAAACTCTATATTTACTATAATACTCTCCATTATGGCTTGATCTAATAACCTTAATAGGTTTATTGAGTTGCTTTTTAACCTCTTCTGTGAAGACTTTAAACTTTCCTAGGGCCTCATATTATTACTATTGAGATGCATATAACTATATCAAGAGTAACGATTAGAAGACTTTAAACTTTCCTAGGGCCTCATATTATTACTATTGAGATGCATAGTACTATATCAAGAGTAACGATTAGTAAATGTCAAACAGCTTTTTTCATCAATAGTGAGGTTCAAAGGTCCACTATTTTATATATAAGTTATCTTTAAAACCTCATTAGTTTTAGTGCTACCATTCTTCTTACTTTTAATGAATTTATTCTAGTACAATTTACAAGAGCATTATCAACATCATCATAAACTAAATTAGGAAGATTTCAATCTTGATCAATCTATAAACTCTTATGTCACAAATTGAATAGTTTCTCCTTGGTTAAACTGCTTTTAATTCCTTATTTTCAATACTCATAACAATTTACCAAGGTTCTTTAAATTCAAATGATATATCTCATCATTTAATAAACATTCACTAATTACAACAAAATTTGGGGACAATGTAACTCTTTTATTACTAAAAACTAATAAATATATAACATTATTATCAGGTATAAAAACTAAAACTAAAATAAGTCTCTTATATGGGACATATACTACTTTATTTAACATTATATTGCTACTTAAGCTCGACTACATTTTCACATCTCTAGTGTACTTTGTTCCTATTTTGGTTCCATTTATAATGAATATATTCACCTCTTCTTCATTTGGCCTTCTTTTTGTTCCTCAGTGATTACAATTATCGGAAATATAAATTGAGGAAGCATTATCTAGCCACAATCTATTTAGTACCATATCTATCAAAGATGACTTAAAGCAAACTAAAACCTCAAGTTTATATTATTTGTTTTTCTTCTTCTTTAAGAATCCTTTTACTTGTAATAGTCCCTTTTTAGATGTTCTATCTTCTTAACCCCTCTAGAAAGCTTATTGGGTTTAATTCAACCCTTTTTTAGGCCCCTGTTCATCTTAAACTTTTTGTTATAGACCTCATAGTCCATTTTAGGTTAGAAGACTCATCCAGTAATAGTTTCACCTTTTCCATTTTTTTATTTTTTCCTCTTCTTGAACATAAATAAAGATAAGCTCATTCATTGTTTATACGTTCTTTTTAGCATTATAGACAATCTTCAAGAACTAAAGTCAGAGGGTAGTGAATTTAGTACCTACCTTAAATAAATGAAATTAGGACCTAAAGGCTATTTAACTAATTGACAATATCGTACATCTTCATGATATAAGCCCTATCCCTAAATACTTTATCATACCTTAAACAAGTCAATATATGCACAAGTTGACTAGCTTCAACTTTTTTCACATTATATGAATCTTTTCCTTCAAAATTATCATGAATCTTTTATTATTATTCTCAGCAAGTAATCTACTCTTAAAGGATGATAAAATCAAATCCTTCATGGTCATGATGCTTAATCTATTTGCCTTTTCCTAATTATAAAAATGAATCTTTTGTGTTTGTGTACATTATTGAGTTATAAACATATGCTTATCCTCAAGAAGAGTCATATCCAGGTTTGCCAACCTAATGCCAACTTAACATCATTTTTTTGAAATATTAAAATTATTTTCAACACTAATCTCTGTTGAACAAATTTGATTGATAAATGCTACTTAACTCTTTATGTTAGAAACTAAGGCAAACTTTATAATAAGCTAAAACAAATCTCAAAATTGACATTATAAATTTTTATTTGATTAAAAATATTGTAAATAAGAGTCATAATAGATAAAGTAGAAATAACAATGCAAAATATTATCCCTTTTGAGCAAACAATAATTCATAAATCAAATTATGAACTTTACTAATCATTGTACCGTCTTAGGTTATATTATTGAGCTAGTAAAAATATGAAATTGCAAAATGGAGATGCCTTTGTTCAGTCGATCAAATGGTTAACTGAAAAAATCTCTATAAATCAATTCCTACAAATGTTGTCTTTATAACCTTTAGGTTCACCAGACCAAAGATTTGACCTAAACTTTGGGTGTCTTCCAAAATATAAAAATACATAAAATATGAGTAGAGTGATAAAGCCTAAAAAGCACATGTAAAACAAATAAAACATATGAGATTTTTACAAACTGAACTACAACTTTGGTGTTTTTAAACCAATCTCTTGACCTATATATAAGAAATAAAAAAAACTATTATACGATTTAGGCAAATAAGTTAAGGATTTTCTGAAAGCCTAAAATCTTCCATCTAAGTTTTTCTAATGAAAAATTGAATTTATTTTACAAATTAAGGCCTATTGAACTTGTTGTAACTAGCTTTATAATAGCATATATGAATCTAACATCAAATAGGAGTATCTAAGATTATTCAATAGCATTATATACACCTTAATTGAACTATTTTATAAATAATAAAAGGATATTATGAATATATGGAATAGAAGAAATAACTTTTAATCTATAATAGATATATGAAATTTTAGAGATGATAACGTAACTCTTCTTTTGCCCCTCTTATTTCTTAAAGTCGAGTTATAAATGAAAAAACCCTAATTAATGGGAATCAACCATTTACTACTTAAATGCTAAAAGATATTGGGAATCCATTGAAGAACATTGGAGGATAAATGACACTGAGTAGACTAAGCAAGTTCAAAGAAGTTCCCAATGACTTAATAGTGGATCTCTATATAATGAGTAAAGCTTTATTGCTTTAAGAGGCTAATGATAGACATATAATGTTGATCAATATGAATGAGCAAGCTAAAAATTGTGGTTATAGGATGTAACTAGAGTTGAACACATATGATAGCCAACATCGATCTTTCACTAACCTTTAAATGGTTGAGAAACATAATGTAACTGACATTAGAGTCATTTTAGTATTAGACACCAGTCTTTTAACTAGGTTTACAAATTGGAGGAATAGAGGCAAATTGGCATTGGCGTTGCATATGTATTTAACATTGCACCCATGTTTTTTACCTGCACTAAAAATTCTAGAATAAAATTGGAGCTAGTGTGTTCTAGGACATATATCAAACACATGTTTTAGTTAGTTACAGTTTTGTTATTTTAAGATGTTATTTCCTTTTAGAACTTTAGTTATAGAGTCTTATTCATTGATATAGATTAATCAAAAACCTTTGGAGAGATTCTTTTTCAATCTTTTAAAGTAACACTCACTTTGAGTTCTCGATAAACTTACTATCTTATTTAGTTTGCTAATGGCAATCAAATCCTATCATTCACAATCCCTTCTTCTCTATAAGTATGGCAATTAATATCATTCTCTTATATTTTATTTTCAATTTCTTGGGTTAAACCCATTTCGAATAGAACAATCCTTGGTCCAGTCATATTAATATCGAATCTCGCTAGTCCTACTGGTGAGGGTCATATTACTAATCCCTTAAAATGTTACTTATAAGGGTAATAAGAGAGACTTAGACTTATTAGTAAAAATACTAGACCCTAACATTAAGGTGTCCTAATAGTCCGACATAATAATCATATCACATTTAATAAACATATTGAGAAGACAAGTTCTATAACAAGAAACTAATATATCCACGAGCCTCCTAGTCACTATTAGCCTAACTTTAAAATAAAAGACTAGAAAAATTTTGATATGCATGCATTTTTTTCCTTGCATATAAGGTTTACATCATCTTATCGTTGGTTTTCACTTTTCAAATATATTTTTTAATTGAAAGTGAAATTTAAATTTGATACTTTAATATATGATGATAAAGTGCATTAAACCAATAAAACATATATGGAATTAGAGAGTTCTTGAAAGACTCCTTCTAGATTAATCACTTATTGGTTTTTAAATATTTCTAGCCAAAAGTCAATTTACCATATAAAATGCTCATAAATTATTAATTTTTAATGCATTGTTTGTTACATTCTTCACAAAATGTAATATAAGTAAGCTAAGAATAAGAGAAAAATAAGCATAGTTTACTTATAACGTACGACTTAGATTTACAAACCGTATTCACTTGTGATTTAAAATTAATTAATCTTTAGTCATTACATTGAACTTAATTATTTATAAAGAGTAAACTTAAGTAAGGTTGCGATTGACGCTCTCTATATTGGAAAGAAGTATTGAAATTGAATTGTCAATTTAATTTTATAAATTGAGATAAAATTAGAACTTTAATTCTTTTCCCAATTTCAATGAACTTATAAATAATTAGTTTTCCAATAATTGAAAATTTTAAATTTGAAATAAATTTTTTGAATTTGTAACAACTTAATCTTCACTAAATTATTACACATGGTGCACTTCCACTTAAGTTAAGATGGAAATTCAATTCAAATTCTAGTTAAATTTTCAATAAAAATGAAGCACGATATATCATTACCTTGGAAGAAATCTATCTAATTTCATATTAAAATTGATTTTGTTTTGTAGTTTCAATTTTAAAATTAGAATTGGAATTGGAATTGTCAATTTTATTCTTTATTTATTGCATGATAGCCAAATTATAATAAAATAGAGGTGTAATGCTTCAGTAAGATTTATGTTGAATAAACTCAAACAACTTAGTTTTATTGTGTATATGTTCACTTATCTATCTTTTTTTCCTCTCTCTAAGCAATACAATTATATTACGAAAGAGAACTAAACGACTGCTTCTAAACAACAACAATAACTACAACACATTGACATCTAGACGCTCTTCTTAATTACCATACCACCATCCTCTATGCCTTGCTTAGATTAAAGATCAAACCAATAATTCCAAATTGTATGCAATAACCTCTGTATTTTGGTACTTTGTAAGTATTAATTGAAAGTCGCACTGACACTACAAAGAGATAAGATAAAATAGAGATAGGAGCATAGAGCAAAAGTGAGCTCCATTTATAAAACAACGGCATTATCTATTCGATTCACTGATCAACAAGGAAAGGAATAAGTTTTATAAAATCAAAGGAATTTCAGCTATCACCCACTCACATTAACGAAAAAAAGAAAGAAAGAAAGCAGATTATCGTTACAAGATAATTATTGAAAAGCATGCACTTTGATTTGAGGAATTAATTGACTCCAACTTGAAACCTCACAATCATACACCGGCTTGTTCTTGTAATTTCAGATAAACTAGAACACAAACCATCTTGTTCTTATAACTTTAGATAAACTAAGAGTACATAAGTTATAACTGAATCTTTCCTTTTACCGACATCTTAATTTTATAATATATGCATATATATTTATATGTAATCCGGAAGAAATTAAGAGTTTTTGAAGGAGAAGATTACATTACACTTAAAATTTTGATATAGCAATTATTTATATTAAACTATTTAATTATAATTAGATTACAAAACAAACCTTAACTTTTATCAATTTTTTAATTATAGTCCGAACTTTAAAAAGTAGCAATAAAATGTCCAAATTTTCAATTCTTTTCAATCCTAGCCCAAACTTCAAAAAGTGATAATAAAATACTCAAACTTTTAATTTTTTTAATTATAATCCGAAGTTATTTGTTGTTCTCTCGATACCCTCAGCTTTTTATTTTTTGTTTGTTTTTCTGACGTCTCAAACTACTCTCGCATTATAGCATATACGATACCAGTAAGCTCTTCGTTTTTAGTTTATTCTCCTGATGTCCTTAGTGTGAGAGCGTCGGGGCTACGTAATCTGAAAATCGAAGGATGAGGATGTCGAGAAAACAAATTGACAACTGTGTTTTAATTATGTGATTAAACAACGTCGTTTCACTAATCTTTATTTGTTGTGTTAATTTTAGTTGATGTATATTAATAGTTAAAGTTTTTGAAACATGTAATAAGTCACGTCAGCAAACTTAACAGAAGCAATAACGTCGGGCTAAAATTGAAAAAAAAAATTAAAAGTTTTGACATTTTATTATTACTTTTTAAAATTCAAGCTATAAATGAAAATTTGGCGATAAGTTGAACTTTTTTTAATAATAAACCCTTATAATTATGAAAAAACAAAATTGTTTGGCATAATGACTAAAGAATCAAGAAAATGGCTAAAGGAGATAAAAGTAGCAAATATAAAAGAAGAATTGCATTAAATGCTGCACTTATATTTTAATTGCAAGTCACATAAATAATTTCTTTGTAAAATATAAAGGGAAGGCTATGTATAATTGATATCGATTCCTCATCCTTCGCAAAGTGGAGAGCCTTGTGTACTGTTGTTATATTTTAACTTTGACAGTATCCATTCATTGTCATTGTCTTCTCTAACTTATTGATTATAAAGTATTAATTGTTATTAACTTCTGGATATATTATCTCTTGTAATTCTCAAGGCTCAAATAAATAATGGAAATAAATTTTATATGAAAAATTACAAGTAAAATTTCTCATCATTTCTACAAAATATAAGTTTTTATTTCTACTTTTTTGCAAGAGTTTGTAATATTTTTAACCGTGTTTAATTTATCAAAACATAAGAATTAAAGTGACATTTACCTCATCATAATCCTATCTGGTATATGATAGGGAAAACAAGTCTTAGGTGCATATTCTATTAAAAATCATTTTTTATTAACTTTAGTATGCATGTATTTATCAAAAAAATATATAAATATATATTTATAGGTAAGTTCTCCAGTAATATAATTCCATTTTCAATTCTATCACGAATGATTTTCCAATTTCCATTATAAGATTCAAAGGAAGGCAATTTGAACTGATAATTGAATTTCTTCAGTTCTGATCGTACCGTTATAATCCCCGATTACTGTTTAGCACCATCCTTATTATTTGAGAATTCTTTTACCATTAAACAGATGACAAAATCATAGTTTTCTCTTTTCCCCGTATAGCTATTGATTTTACTTTCTGAGACGTGAAAACATCTGCAAACATCAAGTCAAGTCCCTCATGATTATTGTCGTACGATTATGTTGAATTGTTCACGCATTACATTGGTTAAGAGTCACGTTTTTCCGCATTCTTTTGTTAGCGTCAACGACTCAACTACCATATATGAAAATGTTACCTGGAATTACCTATCAAGCTTTGCCTTTCACGTTTTACCTAACCCTTGTAATGTATGGTTGGTTTTGTCAATAGGTGTTTATAGTAGAGTAACCTGATCTATTTATAAATAATTTGAATCTGAACTTGAATGTTAGGTTCGACAATTTTACGAACTTGAACCTTAACCTTAATCTAAAGAACATATAGGATCAGTTAACCTATTTTTAGGTTTGGTTCTCAGGATAATCCAAACCTATTCATATCAATATATATGACAAAAAATTATAAAATAATTGGTGAAAACAAATACAAGTTATTCATAAAAGTATGCATATAAAATCCATCAAAGATTATTTCAATATGTTAAACCCAAGCAAAGTAAAAATAAGCCAAACAATGTCTTACAAAAGATCCATATTAAGAAAAAAAAACAAGATAAATTATTAAACAATTATTCTTAGAATATGATGGTAGGATGGTAGTTTGAGAGATGAGAGGTTGAGAAGTGGCTGTGGGATGAAAGATTGAATGCATTTGTTTTCTTTTTTGAACGAATAAAATAACCTTTAATTTTTCTTTGTTTTTATCGAGGGAAAAACTTTTCAACTTCAATGACTGATATTTGATAAAAGATCAATTGTGATTCAAGCGATCTTAGCCATAAATTTACAATATTGTATTAAGATCGTTGGATTGAATTAACTTTTTTTTAGAAGAACTGAATTTACAAATGATCTTAGCAATTTTATCAATTATTCATATAAGAACAAACTACATTGCCATATCAATGATTCATATAAGAACAAAC
>JANSVB020000437.1:1114313-1125939 GCA_025504935.2 Erythroxylum haughtii | reverse complement strand
GCTTTAGATTTTTATAACTCCTGAAATTGAATTGCATTTGTGAATTGTGAATTGTGATTGTGAGGTTGTGTAGTTGGAACTTGATGAATTTTGTGAATGGTTGGAGAAACATGGGGTTGAATTGTTGTAAATGGGGATTTGGATTTGAATGAAATGGATGAAGTGTGTTATTTTTCTATTGATTCTGTTTTGTTTATCTATTTGGTTTGGAAGTTTATAAGTCACGACATCAGTATTTGGAATTTGGAATTTGGAATTCGGATTGGTTTATTACAATTTACAATTTCAAACTAAATTATAAATAAATTAGATAACAAATTAGATCAAATTAAGCCTATCTGTATAATTTCAATTTGATTTGAATTATTTAGGTTGGTTTAAATATTTAAAAATAAAAACTGTTTAACAATATTCAACCTTTTTAAGATTGAATGTAACTTTTATAACATCTTTAAAATACATAAGAAAATATTGTAGTTATTATTTATTATTAAGATTTTTGGAGACAGGGTTGATGTAAACTTATAAAGTATACAATACGATACGATAAATAATTATTTTGCAATTTTTTAAAAATTTAAAGAGTATTTTTATAAATTTAAAAAATTATCCAAAACGGTACTCAATATTGATTAATACCAATATAATATCGTACTAAAACTTAATCCAGTACCAAGACTAACATGGTATTCACAATTTTAAAAAAGAAAAAAGAACATAAACCGTAAGCGTAATAGTATTTCACAAGATGCCTTATATAGAATTTGCCGACAATTCAGACATGTCCGATAAATATTAATTAGCCATATAATTGTAATTGTAGTTGGTCATACAGTCGTACAAAACTTCAACTAGGACAATTCGATTTCGTTTCTAACGTTGTTTCGATCTTCTGGGGATGATGATTGTTCTTACCAAATGAGAGCAAATGGTTCCAGGAATCGGCAAATACTTGTCCAATTTGTGAAAGCAATGACGTCCTTTGGGGAATAATGCTTGCAACGGAAATTTCCAAGGGGAAAAGTAGTTGGTTATAATATGTAACCCCACACCTAAAACATTTATAATATTTGTTCTTACCAAATGAGAGCAAATGGTCCTAGAAATCGGCAAATGCTTGTCCAATTTGTGAAAGCAATGACGTCCTTCGGGGAATAACGCTTCCAATGGAAATTTCCAGGGGGAAAAGTAGTTGATTATAATGTGTAACCCCACGCCTAAAAGATTTATATATACCATAACGAACTTGATTAGTGAAAAAATTTACATCACCAATTGGCGAAAAGAGTTAATAAAATAATGTATAATATTTCTCACTTAATATATATAAGTGTATCGGGCTGATGAGTCGCCTACAATTCAAGCTCCAAATTTTGTGGAAATATGTAATTCTGAATTGAGAGCGCCTGCTATGCTCTTCCCCATGTTCAGGCTCACAATCTTTAATATACATGTTTAGAGGATAAAATTTTTCAAGTAATTTCCAGAAGCAAGCATGCATGAACATATTCCCGTTCCGTCATTTTCTTGCATATGCAATGTGAACTGTAGGAGCCCTTGGAACGCTTTCAACGAATTAGTGGCAGACGGATTATTTTAGAAGCCCTTGTAGCCCTTTTAAGGAATTAGACACAGACGGATTATATTTGGCTTTTGACAGTTTGGTGGTATTTTTTTTAAAGAAATTATATTAATTAAAATATATAAAATATTCATGGCATGTTTGTGAAGAGACAACGCTTAAAAAAAGACAACAATCTAGGAAATTTTAAAAAATAGAACCCGAGTCATCTCTATTTTAGACCATGGCAGGTGACAGGAAATGTTAGTGAATTCTAATGAAGAACTGAGAAGTCACAATTTTCCAAATTAAATCTTGTGATGACTTCATCCAAGACATCACCTGATCTGCATGTTTCGTATATAAAATTTGGTTGAGTCGGTCATGTTAGGTCTAAGTCCAGACTCAGAATGACGCATGGGCCGATCGACCCATCCCTTAAGGATTGACCTAATTCTTATAGGTATTAGCCATATAAATTCATTACCTCATCATAAAACAGGTACGATTTTGAAGAACCCTAATTTTCTTTATTCACTAGCCACCAAAACTCTCACAAGACACTGACTTGAGCGTCGGAGGAGCCTACGAAAAATCAACCCCCAACGTGCCTTTATTGTTTTACAGGTGTCTCTCAACCAGGATCAGTCAATCCCATGGATCCAAGCAGCAGCGCCCAATCCCATCAAAATCCGACAGAATCAAAATTTGTTGATCTTCTTATACTAGTGGTCACCGTAAGGCCGACAAGTCAGCCTATGGAAGTATGTCTCAACTTATTATTCCAGATCCTACGTCATTGATAAATTTATTAGTCATATCAGACATTTCTAGACTATGATCTATATTGAAATTTAATTACTACAAACATATATAGATCACCGAGAACCGGTGGTTAAAACATAGTAATATGAATTCTCCATTACTAACCCCTTTGAGCTTTATTACCCTTTTCTTTTATATAAACCATATTTCATTCACCTAACCAAATGCCCTACCCAAGATTTAAAGCTAGTGGAGCAATTGTTAATTCTTAATGAATGTGATTGTACAAAAGCCTAAGTGTGGGGGTATGCAAACATATGGGTTAGCTATAGTTGTTAAAATTTCATGTTATGAATCATATGTTGATGTAGCTTCTATCACTTTTATAATTTTATAAAAATAGAGAAAAGAAAGGAAAAATGTGAGTTTGAATAAAGTTGCAAGGATGAAGTACAATCATTGTGAAAAGTTGTTAATTAATAGTTTATCCTCCTTAAGTTATATTCATTAGGTGTTTAAATATATTGCATAAGAGGAGAATGTTTTTTTTTGAATGGAGCATTTTTTTTGTTATGTTCATTTAGCTTACAGTATGAGAACTGAATCAAGTTGGGAAACATAGTTGTTGCATTCTTCATAGCTGATGGTCCCAGTTTGAATGAATATTAACTTGTGCTCTTGATATCTCATTCAGTGTTACTTTTGCTTCCCTAGTTTGATGGCTTTTACACTACATTACCCAAAATACATCTCACCTTACTGACAGCGAGTAGTAATGCTAGTCAAAATAAAATACTAGACTACTACTATAGCAGTGTTGAGTCTAGATCAATCCTACAGAGAGTGTGTGTAAAGTTGTTAAAATGAAATTAATCGGTGTTTAGGAAAAAAGAGGTTTTGGATTTTGAAATAAGAAAATAAAGTAAAACTATCCTAACGAAAACAAATTAAAGAAAACATGTAAAAATTGATAAAAGTGGAGAATTTGGTAGGGACTCGCTTTTTTCGTTAAATCTCAGCCTACACCCTAATTAAACATATTTCGTTGATTTGTTGTTATCAAGCCTCTCCTAGTAACTATTAATTGTGGGTTAATAATTAACCCGAGTTTTCCCTTAGGTTTTGTTTAATCACTATACGATTATATCAAAATTCTAGTAATAGGTTTCATATTAAACAATTCAATGAACGCATTAAAATCATCCTTTCACTATACCAATGAGTTCATATACAAATAACCGAACAATAAAAAATTCAATTATTCATACACAAAACCCAAATCAATTAATATAAGATAACACATTCAATTTCTAATGAGAGAAAGAAACAACAAAAACAAAGAACTTCACTTATCCTGAGTCATCGGCGTCGATGTAACCTTTGAATCGGCATTAGGACATCTAGCCCTTTACGGGTCTCTCCCAAGAAAATACTTCATCCCACGATGAATAACCCTATCGAAGCCCTCTCAGTGCACCTCCAAGCTCTGTTCTGTCGCAAGCTTCTCTTTATTTCACGCTACTCTCTTCTGTTCTATTTCCTAGCTACTATTTTCCACTATTCTACAAGGTGACATATAAACATTTGTGGCCATCTTACTGTTCACACATAAAAACCCTTATCTGCTTCCACTAATAACGTCTGTGTTCAAGAATAATGTTTTCGTGAAGCGCAGACGTGAGATGTCTCCCAGGTACTATGTCGTTTCTCCTAGTTACTCGTTGCTTCTGAGCTTCCTCCTTATGCTACTACATGGACTGTTGTTTTAATGTATGTGGTGCTGGATTATGGACTACTAAAGTTTTAATCATCTCCAAATAATTAACACAATTACTACATTCCATTTAGCTAAAAAAATAGTTATACTTAAGGCCAATTTTACAATAAAATTTAGAATAAATAATTTTGGCTTTTAATTAATAAAATATGAACAATCATGCCCAAATGTGTAATAAAAATCAAGGTTTCCGGTTTAACCAAAAAATTTGAACCAGTCAATGGTTCGATTCGGTTTCACCTAATAACTATTATGTATAAAAATTGGCCAGTTCTAACTTTTCAGTCAGACTAGACAATCCGACCAATTTTAAAACCTTGGTTTACAGGAAGGAATTGCCCGCTGCCGGTGATGTAAGCAATGCTATATCTTTTCAGCCCAACAAGACCCAGCTAGTCAATTACGAGTTGTTAATCGATTAGTATTCATTGTGCTTTCTTCAAACTTATAGTCCAAACATAGAGATCGACGAGAGAGGTACTCTATAGAGGGATATTTAACAACAAATGTAGTCCGTCTCTATCGAACCAGCTTTGTTTGAGAGTCTTGTTGTTGTCATCATTAACCATTCTTTCTTTTAAACTTTACATTGCGTCTATAAGTACATTTTAAAATTTATCATTTACAATATAATAAAAAATAATTCCTAACATTTTAAATTATCAAAATTAAGTACTAAATTTTTTTTAAAAATCTGAAATAGATCTTAAAATGATGAAAATTTTAACGGAATTAACTCCTTATTATTTAAATGACATATTAATACTAACATAATATTATTTTATTTTTAAATAAAAATAAAATCTACTGTTATATAACAAGTAGGATCCATTGATAGAAATATATAACAGTAGGTCTCACTATCACCTGACAGTAAGACTCACTTTCTAATTAACTTTAAAAAGTCAATTATGTGGCAGATTTAATTCCGTTTAAAATAAAAATAATATTATATCAATATTGATATGACCTTTAACTAATAAAGAGTTAATTCTATTAAATGTTTCATTCATTTAAAGTATTAAGCTTTTAAAAAGCTAATTATATGACAATAAACTCACTTTTATTTAAATAATAAAAGAAAATACTATGTGATTAACATGACATCTAAGTTAATACGCAACGAACTCGGTCTATCGTGTTTTTATTCACTTTAAACTTTGAAAGCTTGTTTCTCAAAAACATATTATGTAGTCCAACGTACATCTTTGCTAGATAAAGCTATTATTGAAAATTCACTTTGTGAAATTCAAAACATTTTATTTGTGCATAAATTCTAACCCTTAAAATAAATGGAAACATTTATTTATTATTAATTCATTACATAATAATAGACATTGGAGTATTTTATTTCAATAAAATATTTTATTTTTACTTATTCTTATAAGTTTTACTTCTTATTTATTATATACCGGTTTTATAGTGGTTAACTACCAGTTGAACCTCTAAACCTTAAACCTTGCCTTCAACGAATTCGATGTTTGGTTTGGTTTTTAAAACATTGATAAAAATAATTGCATGTACTAGTTTAGGTGGATAAAAGATGTAATATTTTATACTTATTAAATTCTCCCACACTTAACTTTTGGTCATCCTCGGGCAAAACATTAAAATTAATCTCAAAAACTCAAAAACATTGACTCATTTCTCATATGTTCCAAAAGTACATAATCACAAACAAAGATGAATAACTTTCAAAAATCATAGCAAGAAGTCAACATTCCAAGCTTTTACCCATGCTCAATCAACACTCATCATCTTCAAAAATTAAGCAATCTAATGGTAGACTAAAAAAATGTGCTTAACTAAAATATAACTATAGCTACACTCAACACCATTCATGATCATGTCATTTAACAACTTAGCATATCATTTCATTTCTCCACCACAAATGTTCACTTGCAAAATCATAGATCAACTTTTCAAGGTTGCAATATGAGCAAAGTTAAGGTGAGATGTGTTTGGGTCAGGTAATATGAAAGTGATCAAAGCTAATGAAACAAAGCAACACTCAATGTGACATTAAGTGTGATTTGGACCTTTGTTCGTACCCTTGAAAGTTAAATAAAAAAATAATCCAAGGATTGCAATATAGGATGCAACCTCGGGTCATTTCATTTAATCAAAACCTAAAATGAATGGACATAAGTTAACCTATGTGTCACCAAATGATATAGGAAACTTGGGTTTAATCAAATACCCTCACCCTTAGACCTTTGTACTCCTGGACAAAGCTTATAAAAGTCAAAGAGACATAAGTGTAAAAGAAAATACCAACCATGCTTAAAAATGAGAGCAGATAATTAGTTAAATTACTTCCTCAAAAATCAACCCAAGCAGATTGAAAGAGCGCTAAGAAAATAAACACTATAAGTATTTAATCCAAGAGATTGGGCAAGAGAGATTTCTCTTAAGGAAATGTGTTTAATCTCTCAACTCATTTGTCTTGGGATAATTTCACTCTACAATCTGCTTTGTCCATTCTCTTCCATAAGCTTATGATAATTCTACCTCTCCTCCACAAGAACTACAATTTCGAGAATTAAGAGGACTTTTAAGGTTGTAATGTACAGAAGGTTAAATGAAATGGATTGAATAGAAGAAGAAAAATCAGTACATGCGTCACAATTATTTTCCACATGAAACAAATGCCAACTATGCATAAGAAAATATTTAAACAAGCAATAAACATAATCTAACACATTTTTAAATAACTTTTCTCTTTTGGGAAATCTTTCTATTTTTTAAGTTTTTTGGAACTTTTTCTTTTTTTCTTTTATATAGAAACCTTTGTTTTTTTAGATCATGTTCAACTAGAGATGAGATATTCACATTAATTGTGAAATATGCAAGCACTCAAAAGATGGCTCAAAGGGGCTAGCAATGGTTAAGTGTTTGGGTAAGTACAATTTTTGAAAAAAATGCCTCTATCATATTAACAAAATTTTAGTTCATCAAAATTTGATTAAGAATTAAAACAAGTTCTAGAGATATATGAAATTAAGTAGATACACACAGAAATGAAAGAATTCAGGCCCAAATATCCTTCCAACAAGGTTAGTATCTCAATTAAGCAATCTCAAGGTTTAAAAACGCATAGCGCTACTCTCTCAGCGTACCTTCACTTGCCTCTCATGAATACATTGAAAATGGAATTAACCAAAATCAACTATCATTTAAAAACATAGATGGTTTTTCAAAAACACATAGACAACTTTGAAATTTATAAAATCTTTAAGACACAGGAGTGAGAAGAATCTAATTTGGGAGAAGTATTGAAATAAGGGAATTAAAACAAAAAATGTCTTTTTATTTTTATGAAAGGAATTGACTTCATCGTTGCGAAACACAAGTTCACTGTGGTGAACTAAAAATTAGCAGCATCGTTGTGGTGAAACCGAAAGCTCGCCACGGTGAAATACTATAGAGAAAAAGAAACACTTTAAAAACATGCAATTCACCTCAATTACCAAGTTTAAAAATTCACAGAGGACACACAAATGACTTGTACAAGCAATTAAATGGAAAAAAATGATGCATAAAGAAAAAAATGCGAAAATGGAATAACCTCCCCCACACTTAAACATCACATTGTCCCCAATTATGAAACAATCAAAACCCTATGATGCATTGAAAAGTAATAGGAAGGCTATTGAATAATAACATACTAGAAAAAGCACAATAAGAATCATATAAATAACCGACCATTAATTCTGTGAATAACAATAAGGTTATTGAGTATCCAGCAGACTGAAAACTAAAAATAGGACTACTTAAGACAAAAAGAACAGATGGCTCAAACTATTCCATAGGAGGATCAACCCTATATCTAGATGGGCCTACTCTAGATTTGCCAGCATTGCTCAGTGGGTCATCCTCATCAAATGGTAACTGGAAATGAAAATGCTCGGCGAGCACCACATCCATATGCTGGTGATACTGTCTATCTCGATCATATAAAGCCTCTCTCCCCTTCTACTGTGTTATCTCCTGGAAGAGAGTGTCTCAGAGATGGGAGAGATCTGTACGAAGTCTGTCAACCTTACCAGTGAGGGTTTGTAAAGTAACGAGCTCAGAAATGTCCTAAGCTGGAGGAGCATCCTCAACTGGTGCCACAGTTCTAGATATTACACCAATATCATTAGCATGGATAGAGGGATGAGGTTACACCAATATCAAACTACGAAACATTGTGGGCTCAAAAAATGTTGGAGATAAGGTGAGGAAAGGTGATGGCATTGGTGAATTTGGCCGTAGTGATGGAGTCATGAAGGGTGGAGGTGATGGCATCAGCTATATCAATCGAGCAACCATTCATTAGGAGGTAAATGTGTAAGACTTGTTGTTTGGTGACATATGCTAGATGAGTGGTCATGACGATATTGCTGTAAACCAAATGGAGCCAAGGACGAGCCTCGGGTTATAGATCAGATAATTTGAGGTAAAGTTGGTAATAACGTGGCTGATGCCATGAGTTGATCATAATGGCAACGGAGAATGTTAGGAAGATTGAAATGGCAATGGATACTGGCGGTGGTGAATGTATTTGGTGATTTAATACTATAGAAGTTAATTTCTATGGTATCATTGAAACTAGCACATGTGTAAAAATGGAGAATGAATTTATCGTTGCCTTGAGCACAGGGTTTTACTAGGCCTATAAGCTTAGAAGCAACAAGTTGCTGAACAAATGGAATATTAGGGGGAGCTAACGGAAAGGGTCTCTCTTTAATGAAAGGCCTAGTATAGTTCCACAAAAGTAAAACTATCTAAGGAATCAGAGTCACTAGGAGGGGCAAGAGGGGCAGGGAGTTTAACTCGAGGCATTATCTTACAGAAAATGCACACCAAAACATAACTAAGCAAACGAGTAAAGCAAACTAAAAATAATAACCTAAGCAACTAGCAAAGGCATAATCAACAGTCCTAGGTAACCTAAACAAAATGAACCTAAAGCGAAAATGGAAAAAACAAGATAGACAACCTAGTCTACTCTAAACACTACAAAACCTAAGAAAAAGGAAGAGAAGAAACACTTACGAAAGATTGATGCACAGACAGTCGGAAGGGAGAGATTGGGTTAAGGATCTAGAGGATGGTTGTGGTGAAAATGAAGATAGGAAACAAAGGAAGGGGGTCAGAAGGGTTAAGTAGGGTTTGGGATGTGTGAAATGATAGAAAAGGATAGAGGGAATATGAATGGTTAAGAGCAAATAGGGGTGGAATGGTAATTTCACCAAGTAAAATTCACGCAGGTTAAACCTTTGTTGTAGCGAAAGCTAAAATTCATTGCGATGAACTTAACCATAATCACAAAATAGGAAAAATATTGAAGTTTTTCCGTGATGACATGAAACCCACATCATAGCGAAATTAACCTAAACGGAACAGAAAGAAATGAGGTATCTTTACAGCGGTGACGTGGACTTCATGCCGTGGTGAAATTTACACGAAGCAACTTAAAGGGTGTGAGGAACTTTCACCACGGCGACGTGGAATCCACACTGCGATGAAGTTTACTCGAAAGGAGTGTCAAGCAATATAGAAATAAACGTTTGAGAAACATGAATGACAAACAAATGACACAAGCTGAGTACTCAGTAACCTTAAGGAGAATATACAAAGTTATAAAGCACCTGATGAGCTCAATAAAATAAAGTGAAACACAATTAATCATATCAATTTCCTCAAACTTAAAGATATATTATGCACCAGGCTGACAAGCACAGAAAAAATTAAACAGGTGACAGATCTAGCATGGGAATTATTGAATTAAAAAACTACTGATTAAACTAAAAGCTAAACTAATGTCCTACTGAAATGGTTTTCCCCAACACTTATTCAATAACTAATGCACCCGACAATGTCATAATTATTCATAGACCAAGAGTCAGTAAACAAGTGAAGGAAAGAAACAACTTGGTGGTTATGGAGGTTGTTGATTATCATGATACAGCTTCAATAGGTGGCCATTCACTTTGAGTTTGGCCCTGGTCTCTTCAAAGTTCTACCATACCAAAATTGTGCACCTTAGAGACTAAGTATGGCCCATCCTAATGAGTGTTGAACTTTCCATGCTTAAAAGTGAAACGAGCCTTGAATAACAGAACTTTGTCTCCTTCCTTGAAGCTCTTCCTCTGGAAAACCTTATCATGCATCAACTTTGTTTTCTCCTTGTAGAGGCGAGGATTCTCGTACGCTTCTAGCCTCAACTCCTCTAATTCTTACAATTGCCGCTTCCTCTCCATACCAGAAGATTCCACGTCCATGTTGCATAGCTTAACTGCCCAATATGATTTATGCTCCAACTCCACCAGCAAATGACAAGCTTTGTCATAGATTAAACGATAAGGGGACATGCTTATTGGTGACTTATAGGCAGTCTGATAAGCCTATAGTGCTTCTTCTAAACGTAGGCTCCAGTCTTTCTTTGATGGCTCTACTATTTTCTCCAAGATATGCTTCATCTCTCTATTCAATATTCCAGCTTGACCATTAGTGGGTGATATGCAATGGAGACTTTATGAGTGACTCCAAATTTGGAAAATAGGTTATCAAAAACCCTATTACAAAAGTGTATTCCTTTATCACTAACCACAGCCTAAGGAATCCCAAACCTATAAAAAATGTTAGATTTAAGAAATTTAGACACTACTTGCGCATCATCTTTTCTAGTAGGTACAGCCTCTATCCATTTGGATACATAGTCGATAGCTAAAAGGATATACACAAAGCCGAAAGATGGAGGAAAGGGACCCATGAAATCAATGCCCCATACGTCAAAAATTTCACAAAATAGTAAAGACTGCCGAGGCATTTCATGTTGTTTACCTAACCCTCCAAAATGTTGACATTTGTCACATGACTGATAAAAGATAAATGAATCTTTAAAAAGGGTAGGCCAATAAAACCCACAATCTAGAATTTTTCTAGATGTTCTCCTTGTATTGAAATGCCCACCACAAACCATTGAATGGCAAGCTAAAATTATGGCATTGAATTCTTCATTAGGTATGCATTTTCTGATGACTTGGTCACTACACAGTCTCCATAGATGAGAAGCATCCCAAATGTAATGCCTAGCTTCGCTCCTTAGCTTTTGCGCCTGCGACTTAGACATAAAAAGAGGGATTAGCCTAGTCATGAGATAATTGACTATATGTGCATACTGAGGTTCTTTGAAAACTAAAGCACATAAGACTAAATCCGGAAAAGAATTGTAAGTAAGTTCGGAAGAGTCTACTCCCTGTGTGTCGTCTGATAGCCTACTCAAATAATCAGCTACTTGGTTCGCTGCCCCAGCTCGATCCTTTATCTCAATACCAAATTCTTAGAGAAACAATGCCCACCTTATCAATCTAGGCTTTGATTGTGGTTTCTTGAGGAGATATTGAATAGTTGGCACCAACCTGATACTCCATATCTCGCCTGTGTTGATCCACACAACTTTTCTGTCTATCTTGTGCCATTTTAATTCTGCTACGGATCAATTTCACCTTATCAACTGTATCCTGAATCAATTC
>JANSVB020000437.1:934248-946229 GCA_025504935.2 Erythroxylum haughtii | reverse complement strand
AAGATGACTAAGTTACCTTTTAAGGGAAAGGGTGAACGAGCGACTGGATTATTAGACCTAATACATTCAGATGTATGTAGTCCGATGTCCATCCATGCCAGAAGTGGTTGCCGTTACTTCATTCCTTATGATATTCTAGATAGTTGGGCTCCAAAAACAGGGTCTAACATCAATGCCTAAATACAGTAGAGGATGATCATGCTTTTATCATTCCGTTGCCTATAATAAGGAATGTTTTAGGAGATTATCACTTTTAGAGAGTAAGAAGAAGCTTTTGTGCAAATTGATACTTAATCCAAACAACTCCTTAAAACTATAGAGAGTACTCATCATTAGAGAAATTGAAGGAGCATTTGCCTTACATAGAAGAATAAGATCATCTGCAAAACATAATCTAGTTAGGGAAAGCTTCTTACATTTAGAATTGTATTTGAAATTGGAATTAGATGAGATGTTATGTTTCATTATAAGGGTGAGGACCTCCATGTAAATAAAGAATAGGTAAAGGGAAAGAGGGTCCCCTTGCCTAAGAGCTTTTTTGCCTTTAAAGGTCTCTATAGTGCTTCCATTAATTAGTATTCCATATGAGGTAGTTGAAATACATTCCTAAATCCATTTGATAAATTTGTGGGGAAAATTCGTAACTTCTATAGTATGTAGTAAGAAGCTCCAATTAACACTATCGAAAGCTTTTTGTAGATCCACTTTAATAGTACAATTTTAAGGGTTTCTTTTTTGAGTGTACCCTTTCAAAAGCTCCTGCAATAGAAGAATATTATCCCCAATATGTCTACTTCTTATAAAAGCTCCTTGGTTCTCACTAATGAGTAAGTGAAGAACTTCCTTCAGCCTATTTGTCAATATCTTGGTTATGATCTTATAGAGAAAATTTATGCATGATATAGGTCTGAAATCATTCCAAATGATCGGGTTAGAGCTCTTAGGGATTAAACATAGAAAGTTCTTATTGATCTCCTTAAGCAAGTCTCCATTTTGGAAAAGCTCCTTGACAGCTTCCTTTACAAGACTCCCAATGTTTCCCCAAGTTTTTTTGAAGAGAAAACCTACTTAATCCATCAGGGCCTGGAGCCTTGGATCCATTCATGTTGAAAACCATCTTCTCTATTTCTTGATCCATGACAAGGCTAGGCTTCCTGTTCAGGAATCCTGACTGTAACATATTGCCTAAGATTCACTCCTTTGCTACCACAACCTTATTTTCCTAATAGATTCTAAAATAAATCTTAGCTTTCTTAGCAATTTCAGCCTGTCTAAATATAGTTTCCCCAATTTCAGATTTTATTGAAGTAATTCTATTGACATTTCTCCTGACTATCACCGAGTTGGAAAAAATTTAGTAAATCCATCCCTGTCTTTAATCCAATTAATTCTAGCCCTCTGTTTTAATAAAGAACATTGATTATCCACCATTTTCAAGATTTTAGGGCTTCCTTTTCAGCTATAGCTAGATTGCAATCAGTTAGGCTATTTTCCAAGGATTTATGGATTATTGATAGCTTACTTCTTGCTTCCTCGACGTCCTTTGTGAAATTCTAACATCTCCTTAAATTTAACAACTTCAATTCCTGTTTGATAGCCTTGAACTTTTGCAATCAAATAAAATGCTTAGTACCATAGATCTCATGCTTCAATCCTTAAGTAATAGCTTCTTGAAACCCTGACATATTAACTAGAAAATTATTAAATCTAAAAGGGTGGTGGATTCTAATCATTTTGAACAAGTTATGCTCCTTGGTAAGGGTATGATAAGAAATTCTTAGGTCTAGGAAGTTAGTTGAACTCTTTGAAAAGGTAGTTAACCAGTCCACATTCACCATTGCTTTGTCTAACTTTTTCCGAATGAACCAATTAGAACATTGTTTTTTAGACTAAGTGAATTTATGACCTTCAAATTTTAAATCTATTAATTACACATCCTACATGCAATCAAACATATCCGTAGTAAAATTGAGTAGGTTGCAAATCCTTTCTGCCTCTGTTTTGTATATAGTTGCATTAAAATCCCTATTAACTAACCATAAACCCCTAACTAAAGCTTTAAGTCTTTGAAGGGAGTTCCATAATTCAATTATCTTAAAACCTATATTAAGCGTCGTGTGAATGAATTGCTGATTGGTTTCCAATACCTTCACTTCTAAGAAATCTCCATTGTAAACAATAATAATCCTTCCATATGCGTGACATTGGTGATTAGTGAGACATTTCCATTTGGTTCCCAATCAACCTAATTTATTCATATTAGCTTTCCTAATTTTTGTTTCCAGTAAAGAAAATAACAAAGCCTTTTCCTTTAGAATAAAATCCCTTACCACATTAAGCTTACAAGGGTTATTTATTCCTCTTACATTCCAAACTATCAGGGTCATATGAGATTGATTTTCCCTTTGGAGCCTTTCCTACTGCTCCTATTACTTTTCTGTGAAATTACTTATTCAAAATGTTCCTTTTGAGTAGCCCCTTTTTGCTATTCTTCCAACTGTTAGGTATGCTCATTTAGTTGGATTTCCTTGTCTCTATGACAAGGATTTGTCTCACCAATTTCCTTTTTACTTTCCTGGTTATTCCCTGACAGTTTATTGGAGGTAGTTAAAGGTTGTTATTGAATTTTCACTTGTAGATGTGAATTTGGAAGGATTTCCACTAGGGCACTCTCATATTTTATAGTTAGTTCACTTTGAACTTGAACCAATCTACCTTGTCTCACAAGATTATCTGAAATATATTCAACTTCCTCTAACTCTTTTTTATTTGCATAATTTTTCTTCTCCAAACTCGACACTTCCCAATAATCTCTTCTAGTGAAAACTTTCCCTGTTGGTTTCTTTGCCTTATGCTTTTAAAGAAGACCTTCATTGGTATGTAACCAATACCTTGTCTTCTCTGAGAGAATGCCCATCATCCAATCTTAGGATGGGTATGCTATCTTTCATTTCCTTAGAAATATTCATACTTACACTTAATCGTGCAAATCCAATATGTTTTCTCAAAGCAATGTTTTCATCCATACAAATTGGTTTTCCTAAATAACTAGCTAGCATACTCAATCCTTTAGTTGTCCAATATTCCAAAGGAATATTATGGATATTGACCCAAATAAGAATGTTTTTCAATGAAAATTTTCTCTGATTCCATACCCGGTTGCCAATTTTGAAGAAATAAAGGAAGTTGAGAAATGTGCCAAAGGCCTTCTTCAATTACCTTTTGAGCTTCTGATTTAAAGGAGAAGGTAAAGATTAGGTTATCTTCCTCTATTAGCATAACTTCCATTAGCCCCTTACCTTTCCAATTTCTCTGGGTCCAAGCTAGTATGACTAGAAAAGCTGAGCTTTTATCCATTAAAAAAAATGATTGTTGCTTCCCATGACTAGCTCCCTCTTGTTGAATGTCTAAACTTGGAGTTACCATTAGCTTTCCTTCAATCTCTACTGGTGCATAGTAGATCAAGGAAGAATTCGAATTATCACCCACAATTTGATTCCAATTCTTTCTAGCCTGTGTTTTGTGGATACACACTGTCATATGGAAGTGGAAAAGTACTGGTTGGTGGTAGAGGTGGGGTAGTTTGGTTTGTGGAGTGTGTTGGGGACAAAGAGGGGGATGAAGGGAGGGAATAGGGAGAAGAGTACAATAGAGTTGGGAAATCTGTCTCTATT
The DNA here is from genome assembly GCA_025504935.2 of Erythroxylum haughtii. Lineage (NCBI taxonomy): Eukaryota > Viridiplantae > Streptophyta > Magnoliopsida > Malpighiales > Erythroxylaceae > Erythroxylum > Erythroxylum haughtii. The sequence continues at coordinate 942,555 of JANSVB020000437.1, read as the reverse complement.
ATAGTTTGTAATGAAGTCCAATAATGTTTTGTTTTATAGGGAAAATGCTATCATCAAAGACAATGCTGGAAAGAAGCTAAAAAGGATGGGTGAAGATGAAAGAAATGGCTAAGGAGATGAAGCTGGAATTTGGAAACCAGAAGCAGATCTAGACCCTAGAATAAAATAAAACGAAGAAGAAAAGAAGTTTTTGGGGGAACAGGTTTGGTCAAAGAGAAGGGTGAGTTTTTTATTTTTTACTTAGGGCAGCTTGGGTCAGATAATTTCTTCATATGTTGCATGAAGTGGCTTAATATTGTCACGTCACATATGCCATTAACTTCTTTAATCGAAGTCAAATGTAAAAGAAAAGGAACTTTTTTTTTGGATAATTCCAAATTATAATAAATTATCTTAAGTATAGGGGGTGTTTTTGTCTTTTATCCTTATACATATGTACATATAATTGAAATTCAAAATATATCAAATAGGTTGACAATAAGTTGGGTCGAGTTGGCCCCCAGCTTTTACTAGGGCTCGATTTGACCCGAGGCCTGATCGGGTCCAAGTTCAAACTTGACTTGATCTAACAAGATTTATTTTCTATTTTTAAAAATTAGAAATAGAAAACGACAATCTTTTCTTCAAAAAACATCTTTTGGACAAGTATTTATTTTTATGTAACATAATTCTATAGTTAAACTAAACTCGCTATCCAAAACCCTTTTTTTAATTTTATATAAATTTTATATAAATTTATATAATTATTTAAAATATTTATTATTATTATTTTATTGTGTTATTATTTATATTTTATATTTACTAAATAATATTTGAATGCCTCGTGTCTTTTTTAAGAGATTTTTTAGATGCTTTTATTTATTTTGAGAAAATATTCTGAATTTTCTCATTAATCGTGCTTAGTGCATTACGAGCAATTACAACTTACAAGTACACCAATAACAAAGTCCGTTATTTCAGTAAGTTTGACAGATTTAGCTAGATCTATTTCTGTTGACCATTCAATCATTATGAATTGAGTAGGAAATATTATGTTTTGTACAAATAAATTTTAGTTTTTAAAATATTTCACAAGACTTTAAATACTTTTTCTAATTTTGTAATGAATACAAAAATATATTAATTATAATGTTAAGTAATTATATTTTGATGAAAATTTTAAAAATTAAGTATTGTTAAGTTTAAAAAAAATTTATTTATTATGAATAGTTTTATTTCTTATAGTGTAGAATAGCTATAATAATCAACGATAATATTTGAGATCAATTGCACTATTAATAAAAGGGCATTATTTGTTTATTTTTACAATATGTTTTAATTGTTTGATTTAATATTTATCAAATTTGAAATCAATTTTACATTTTAACAAAACATATATGTTTAGAAATTCACAAGTAATATGTTTTATATCCTATAATTACACATAATAAAAATATTTTTATATCATACTTTAATTTTTATAACATATGTCAACTTGTAACGAATAATAGAGTTGTTTTTACCATAATGTACCATATTTTAAATAAAATAAAATAAATAATTAACATTCTTTTGATAAATTTGAATTTATTTTCCTATTTAATATATATGCATCTATATTAGTTTATTTAATGATTTATTTAAATATTTAAAATTACTAAATATTTATTTTAGAATTATAGACATTTAATCAGCACATGTTTGAAAATAAGTAAGATTTAGGGGCTAAATGCCCAATTATGGGTCAAACATTTTTTGATTTAATCAATTTAGGGTTAAACATTTTAACCTATTCAAATAAAGTTCAAATCGATTCTCTTTAATGTTAGACTATTTTGGACAAAAATCTGGCAGTATCTAAGACTAGGTTCTTCAAAGATTAAGGATTTAGTATGTGCTCAAATGGATAGACTATGGCTAATGGATATGGCATGGGAAAGCATTGGACAGACTAAAGTGCTATTGGCTTGGATGACTCATTATCAACTGATAGAGATGGCCTTCAGATACTTTGCAGCTTTATTTCTCTAGTTTACCCTGAATCAAAAATCATCTCATTTGAAATACTAGAGTAAAAGTTATAGGCAAAACATTTTCAGCTCTTACTAATCCAATACTAAACACTAAGCCCAACTTAAATCTAGAAATTGAAAGTCTGAGGGACTGAATTGAGATTCAAATCATTCAGATAACTTGTAGCTCCATGTCTCTAGTTTTATTAGAAACACGAATCATCTCATTCGGATATCTACATATCAAGATATCACCAAAATACTGAAGTATGTTCAGTAAAAATATCCAACTCATACTCTTTTAATCGATCCTCTCAATTTGATTCAATACATCTTTTTCAATTTAATACCAAAAATCATAAAGTTTTTTGGAGGGATATAGAAATGTGTTAGGAATCCAATGCTTTAAAAATCAGGTCATTTGGAGGTCTAGAGAAGAAGTTATGACCAAAAGAGTCCAGTCTATTTTTGCTTTCATCTTAGTTCTATCGTCTCATTTCCATCATCTCATTTCTATCGTCTCATTTTCTTCCGTCTCATTTCTATCGTCTACTTTTCTTCTGTCTCATTTTTATCGCCTGCTTTTCTTTTGTCTCATTTCTATCGTCTACTTTTCTTCCGTCTCATTTCTATCGTCTCATTTTCTTCCGTCTCATTTTCTTCCGTCTCATTTCTATCGTCTGCTTTTCTTCCGTCTCATTTCTATCGTCTGCTTTTCTTCCGTCTCATTTTTATCTTCTCATTTTCTTCCGTCTCATTTCTATCGTCTGCTTTTCTTCCCAAAATGTCTCCACTTATAAAGATCATAACTTTTGACTCCGATGTCCAAAATTTTCATGCTATATACCGTTGGAAAGATAAAAGAAAGATCTAAAACTTTCAAAAAGTCAGCTTAGATAAAATCTCTTTATATCAATTCCAAATTTGTCCCTAAACTCCGAAGACGAATTTTACAGACACACACCAACGTACTGCACCAAATTCTTAACTTTATGAAAATTTGAGACTTTTAGAGACAGAACTGAAATTTGATGCCTTCATACGAAATATAGTCATATATCTCTAGATTAATCCAAATTAAGAATCATATCGTTTGGACAACTATAGAAAACATTATGGCTAAAAGACTGAAGCATATTCAGTGAACATTTTCCATATCACTACCAATTTTATTTCCAAATCTTTCCTTGTCTCAACTCATACCTAGGTCACTCTTTCCACTTCCTCTACTCCTCACTTTCAATAAAATCACATTTAAAAACAATCACACCTAGAAGTTGTCAATGAATGCATGTACACTTATTTTTGTGTAAAGATTTAATATTTATGTGCATGTATGCTAACATTATGCATGAGCAAGAAAATGTATTTCTTTAGTATCTCTTTGAGCCTACATGCATTGAAATTTCAGGTCCTAACCCTTAATATGGGGACGGGATGTTACATGCCTGCCAGCTCCCCCTCTTTAATTACCTCCAAAATGCTAAATTTGTATGAAAATCTAGATTTTTAGGTTATGCACGATCGTGCATAGGAACATGCATAATTGGAAATTGCTAGATATTGCAAAAGTGCACAGCAATGCACTCTTCTCCATTAGGTTGACAAAGACTATTATCATCTATAAACACATTTGAAGCATATTAAGCACCAAATGTAAAAAAATATAAAATATCAAGCAAGAATATATTAAATATGGGGTTAAAATATAGTCAATAACCATCTATCAAATATTCCCACACTTAAGCTTTTACTTGTCCTCAAGCAAACCATAATCAAAGTTATAAATTTCACAAAATCAATCCATTGCCAATCTTAATATGTCCATTCATACTATAAATCATTATATCCTATTGAGTCCAATTAACATACAATTAGAGTCAAGTTATCCTAAAATTAACTTCCTAAGAAATGCTAATAGTAATCACATCAATAATCGCATTGAAATCAAAAGCATACCTCTTTGCACCCTCACTAAGATTTCACTTAATGAACTCAAGTGTTTAGAGTGAAAAGTGCTAAAACTCTCAATCAATTCATAGTAAAACTCTTACCATAGGCTTGCAATAAAATCACATCTCCACCACTTATGGACAAACTAGAAATAAAAATCAAAAGGTCTTTGTGTAGGTTGTAATGGGACTTAGGTACCATATGAATGGGAAAATAAAAGAGGTTAAGTGAAAGAAATTTAATCAAAAAAATAGTACAAGACTTGTTTACAAAACACGTAGGCCCTTTCATCACAAATCTATTAGTACCACTTATTTATTTCTTATTTATTTTTATTTTTTTAATATTCCAATTGGTACCACAATTAAATAAAAATTGGACCTTTCACAAAATTGAAGTCTTAAAAAGTAAAAAGGTCTTCAAAGACAAATAGAATAAAGGTTAATATGTGGGTAAAATCAACGAAAAAGGCTAAGGCTCAACTTAGTTATTCCTAAAGGTTAATTTTTGGGTATGGTAATTTTCAAAGAAATAGGCTTAAACAAGTTGTTAAATCTAAGTGCCTTTATTTTTTATACTTCTAATTTAACAAATATGGCATCAACATGCATAATAAAGCAAGTTCTAGAATTATCCTATTATACAATGATAATACACAAGAAAGAAAGAAAAAATCTCACCAAAAAGAATAGGTATATATGTGTAAATAATATGCAATTTCATTCAACTTAAAAATTTCAATGATTACGAAAAATATTACTTAGAAAACTAATTTCATTCTAACTGTCATCCTTTTGCATACTAATTCAAGTAAATACTCAACAATAACATATAGTATTTGTTGACAGATCTCAACCAATTCAAGACATCAGTTAATAAAAGGTATAATCAAGATTAGAATAAGCTTGAAGAATTCAGTTAAAAATTTATTAAGCCCATCCCCACACTTAAAATTAGCCATTATCCTCAATGTTCATAAACAATTAAATATGCTAGTGAATTGGTGTTTGGTACTTTCCTAATTGGACTGATTTTTGAATTTGATCTGTCTAATGTTAACTTAGCCTTGCAAAAATAAAAGAAAAAGAAAAGAAAGGATAAAAAGAGATAAAGAAATAAAAATAACATAATTGAGACAAACCATAAATAATTAACAAAAAGACGATTAAAAGCATACTCAAAAGATAAACCATAAAATAATTGAAAGCAAGAAAACGAAATAAAAATACCAACATAACAAAAGAAAATCTTGAATCTTGGGTTGCCTCTTAAGCAACGCTTCTTTAACTGTCGCTACCTGGACGTACTTTTTCCAGTCAAGATGGCTTGGTTAAATTGATGTTTTCATTATTAGCATCATGCTCACCCCAAGATATAATTTTACTCATTGGCCATTAACCTTTAAGGTACCATTGTGCGAATGACTTACCTCAATTACATTGTATGGGAATACATTCTCTATAACAAATGGTGTCACGTCCCGGTACCATATTGGGCACATGACAACTGTCGTAGACCCGGGCTAAGGACACTCACCTTAATCTTACTATGCAAGGCTAACTAAATATCTTTTAAAAACATTTGGACAGCACAAAGGTTGTATTTAGAAAATCCAAAAATTCAATCAAAACACATGCAAATCAGTTTTAAACGCATTTCTATATTCACCTTAAAATTCTACCACAACTTCTGGACTTTTAAGTACACTCAAAAGCAATCTCCACAATAGTACCAAAAGTTCATACAAAAAGATCTTTTACAAACTACAAGACAGTCAAGAGTTAGTTTATAAAATCATAAAGCATATCAATATAACCAACCTAATGAAAGCTGTTCATTAGCCACTATACAACAAAAGTACAAAATAGAGACTACCCACATGCAGTAATGCCCCAAAAATGTTAAAAGACCGCATGATCCACTCAGAGCTTCAAGCTCACCAAACTAACTTGCATGGATGGGAAGCAGAGGGCGTGATTACACCATGTACTCAATGAGTAGGAAAAACATATATTGCAAATAGAACTTCATACACACCCCAAGACAGTCTAGATAACCTAAGGATATTTTTTTTCACATTTTTAGCATGCTTATAACCACTTATGAAGTTAACATACATAACATAGAAACACATAGGCCTAACCTATGACTTAATATACTGGGTAAGAATCATATAAGCCTAGCCTATTAATCACTCATCCAGTGAACATAGGCTCTAGTTCTAGTACATAAAAATAGAAAAACTTCACATGTATAAATCCAATCTCGTTAGGAAATCAAATTTCAGAGTAGGCAAAAAGAATCATGTGTGTCACCATTAGTCGGCCAAACTAATGTGAACACTTATCGATTCTCAGTGTTGGTTTGACTTTCATCTTTAGTGAGCACAAACTGCAATCGACAAGAGCGTCTAACCCTAGGTGATGACCTCATCGGTGACCAGACCTCTAGGTGTGGAATTACCTGTAAATCCCGTAGAAGGTTTCGATATAGAGACTCAAATTTTATGTACGAACGTCAAGGGTACAGGGTCGCTTAATCTGTTATGCCTAGCATATGATTGGCCGATTGTTACCTCACCAATAACAAAAATCATGCGAAAATATTAGGTATAAAAATCAAGTAAGGCACCATGCCTTTATTTATCGATCCAACCGATAAAGTAGAACCTTGTCATGTCTCTAAGCCAAAAGAGAACACATACACGTAGCATACATGGCTTGATTATACATATGTAAATTCCAAAACATTATTTTATGTAATAAAAGTCATCTTTTACACTTCAAGTGCAAAGTTGTTTAAAAGTGTAGTTTAGAAAATAAAACATTGTCCTTTACACTTCAAGTGAAAATTTGTTGAAAACATTATCATTTCTCGCAATACGTAATAAAAGCATCAGTTTCACTCTAAGTGCAAAAAGTTATTCAAAACAACGTCGTTAATTAAATACATAAGTATATTAGCATCTATTTGAGATTCAATTCTACTATGCATTACTTGGGTTTAAAATTCACATACAAATCATCATGCATGTCTTAGGATGTATTAATCCCATTTGAGACATATGGTTTCCCCAACTCACCTTAAAAGACTGTGTACACTCCCTTGACTTCAACAATACTTTGTACGAGCTCCTTCATTCATATCTCCCAAGCCTTTATACATAAAAATATACAACGTATTTACTACTTAAACATGTATCTCATATTTATTCACCATCACATAAGTTTATAAAACACAATATCACTATCTTTAAGCTATAGGATTTGGCCATTAAGCTTATCACATTATTACTTCCCTTACTACTTACATTAGATTTTCTTTTGCATTGTCCAAGTCATTTAATGCCTTTAATCCAATACTTACTCATTTCAAAACATAATTAAGCACATTTTTATCCAAGAATATTAGGCTATTACTTATCAATCTAAGAAAAAAATTTAAGTTTACTCTAAGTAAACATGAAAGACACTTTCTAATGCATATCATTATGAATCTTAAATCCTAAGCCAAGTTCACCCAGGTATGTTATCAAAAACCTAATGTGCATGACTTTCAAGTCATATTTTCAAGACTTTATCATAATAATTCACGCTTCTATCTTGCTATACAACGAACTCTTCTAAACAACAACATATATACATCTACAGGACTAATTTTTTTGGGTCCCCCTAAACATCTGTTAACCCTCCTTTTATATCCCTATCGTAGTACATAAGAGTCCTAATTCTAGTGTGAAAAGGTTTGATTGAAATTCTTTCCTAAAGCTAACTTATTTCTTTTTTTGTTGGATAAGAAAAACTTCCTAACTAGGAAACTTAAAATAAAAAAATAGGAACAAATCATAATAAATATACGACAACATAACAAATCCTTATCCTAATAGGTATATGATAACATAACAAATCTTTATCGATTCAATCCTTTACTAGTCACCTCCACTTGAAAAGAACTCGACCTCAAGTTCTCATTAGGATAAAGCTCTTCTTCTCCATGAAAATCATAAATATCAGCAACATTAAAAGTCTTTGAAATTCCCATCTCCTTAAGCAGATTGATAACATAAACATTGTCGTTGATTTTATGTAGTATCTCATAAGGAGAATATTTCTTCGGCTTCAATTTGTTGCGGGTTCCAATAGGGAATCTTTCTTTCCTTAAGAAAATCATCACTTTGTCACCTTCTTGAAAAGTTTTAGACTTCCTATGTTTGTCGGTTTGTTCTTTATATTTGGCATTAGTCCTTTCAACTAAGCCTTATTCAATATACATCTTCTTCATTTTCAATCATCAATTCACATTATACATATACAATTAACACCATAGAATTCATTTAAACCATCAATTTCAAAAGATATTCAAA
>JANSVB020000437.1:789989-803186 GCA_025504935.2 Erythroxylum haughtii | reverse complement strand
GGACCACCCAGATGAAAAGGGTAGTTCGCAAAAAGGTCTCGTCAATCTTCTCCCGCTCTACAAAGCGTTTGACAAGGTCAGATTAAAAGAAAAAGGAAAATGCGGAGCGAGTTGGAGAAAGAACTCGACCTTCTCGTAGAACTACAGCCATTTAGTCTGCGTAGTGTACGGTAGTTTCGTTCTCCTCAAGTTATTCTAATCATAATAAATACATTAAGAAATGAGAAGACGGTCAAAATGGCCTTGCAATGGAAGAAAAAAAATGAAAAAGGTGCAATTAGGATGAGAATATTAACCACTGACTTCAAGAGAAGTGACTTTAGATAGATAGCAAATAAATGACCATCATATGCTAATACAAGTGGTTGGACTTGGAACAATGCTTTGCTGGGTTCTTAAGAGGATTGAACTTTTCAATAATTTGATTTTAAGCCTGTGGCCCACAAACATAACGATTGATGTTGAAAAGAAAACTAAGCAAATTGGATGTCATTGACATTCAACTCAGAGCATAGTTCCAAGGTTTTGATTGAATTGAATATACCATCGTATCCCGTAAGTGTAATTATGACGATCAAAATCTACTCATGAATTTGGAACACTTGATCCTAAGTTTGCATGCTCTTCTAATCAACATCCAAATGTATGATTTCTCTATTAACTCCGATTCTGATAATTAGATAGGTAGGAGTGAAACATAAGCGAGTAATCTAAGCTGTGACCACACCCTCTTTTAACTCCCCAAATGCATTGAATTCTAGTTATCAATTTAAATCTTTCTAAAAAATTCGTGCATTCTCGTATAAAAAGTTAAAAAAAAAAAACCCTAACCCAGGAATAAAGGATTTATCAAATAAAAAAAATGATAAACCACGGTTTCTTCTTGAATAATTTTTTTATGGCATCTTTTCCGCGAGAACGGTGTGTGCACAATTTTGAGAATTAAAACAAAAAAAAAAAGCAAGAATTTTGATAAAGCAACAAACGAAAAGTATGGACCAACGGCAGCCCCAGCCCCGCCATGCACAGAACTGTTTGGACGTGGAAGTATAGCGTCCATCCGTTTTACTGATTAAAATGATTCTGCCGCTGCTTTGTTTACAAGCGCAGGCGCAATATATAGTGGAGAAATTATTATTTTTAGTTCAGCTGAGGACTGATTCCTTCACAATATTTAATACCCATTTAAATTATTATCAGTTGATTAATAATTGCCTTCGCTACTTGTGTTCAAAATGAGTTGAAATTTTAATACGATTTCCCAAAACAACAAAATAAATAATTTTAACTCTCATCTTAAGATTCAATAATGTTCCATTTTGTTAAACATTAGTATCATTTTTTGTTTCCCCAAACGGTCGTCGTCTGCTTACGTTTCTTGCAATTGAAAGTATTTTGCTGTAATTCTATTTACCATTTCATGAAATCAAATATGTCCATTATTTGGAAACTACTTCTGCTTGCAGGAAAATATAATAAGTTCCTCGCTGCTTTCTCACTCTGTCATCCTTTTCTTTAACGTTTTGGAATTATTACAAATCTACTTTGGCTTATAAAGTATTGGTGTCCTTCTTATAAAACAATTTTAGAATGTTGTAATCAAAGTACATAATAATTTTATTTTAGTTTTCACCATTATTTTATAGTAAGAGATGAATAAAGGCTCTGTTTAATAATTAATGGCTGTTAGCAGATTTTAAATAAAATTAACTTTTTAATATTAGTTATTTATATGTAAAATGACATAAAAGAGTATGATTTAAAAAATAATTTATAAAGACATGGGTATTATATTTTAGTTTTTTGAGTATTCTTATAAAAATTTAAAATTTAGATATTTAACTTGAGCTTTTAATTTCAAATTAGCACTATTACAAAGGGTTTCATGTTGTGTCTCACGCTTTTTAACGAGATGTGCTCCCATTCATTTCGTCATTCATAAAATTAATTTTATATCTCTAATAAAAATATAGAAAATAATAATAATAATAATAATAATAATAATAATAATAAATATTATTATTACTACTACTTTCTTTCGTCATATTAATCAAATTAAGTTCATTTTTTAATGTATTAACTTATTAATCGAGTTGAAATTTATGGTATTAGTGTTAGTGAGGGGAAAGCACTAACAAAAAATGACAATTTAAGTAATTTATAATAACTTTTAGGCATAATCATCCTTTAATTTCTGAATCGTTGGAACAAAAATGCTCCTACCAAATATGATTATTAGTTGTTTGATATAGTCAAACAATCAAATATTTCTCAATGAGCCAAAAAATAATTGATCAATCATTTACCAAACAAGACCAAAGTTTCTATAACTAATATAAAAAATTCATTATAAGTTTTTATTGAAAAGAAGATGAACAATTATCCATTTTTTTAACTTCTAAAATATCAAAACTTAAACCAGACGAACACAACATATCAATTAAAATAACAAATTTTCATTTACACATAATACTAAAATGCTGATATTTGTTTGGATGAATATTCGAAATCATAATGTTATACTATACCTTTTCCTTAAATAAAGTATAATGTCAAATCCAAGTACAGAACGCCCTTATCAATGAAACTTTACCTCTCTTACCAAAACTACTCAAATTTTCATTTCCAATTGGGTATGATTAAAATTTTTATTCAATGTGATAATTAATTAAGTAGAATAAAGAAAATAAATTTAACTTGTGATTTTCTGTATTGTAAATACTAGAATTGGCGGCTGACTTTGTAGTTTGTACAAAACCCTATAACCCAGAGTTTTACAAAGAAAAAAATTTAAGAGAAACAAAGGTCTCCCGCCTCCACTAACCCACCGGATTCAAATACACAAGTGGGATGTGTCTGATCAGGCTAAATGTTTTCTTCCCAAGATAATAATAATCTTTGACGGTTCCCTAAGACATGACATGCTTCCTTTTATTTTTTATTTTTTATCTTTGCCACAAAGGCAAACGTTAGAAAACAAAAGATAACGTTGTCAATGGGCATTTATGTTCCACTTATATATTAAAAACAGTATTTGTACTGTGCATTTAAAGCTGTGAGGCACTAACTACATAGGTCTAGTATTTTGTATTTTTCCAGATAAAAGAATTTTATCTAGCTCTAGTCTAGCCCCATTTTAGATCATGGTATGGTATATTGGTATGGTATAGTTTATTTGTGATGGAAAGTTTTCAACTTTTTCCTCTTTAGGTTCGACGAAACGCCAAAGCATTTTCGGGAGAAGATAGAGATTGATTGTGGGGACTGATTCGAAAATCTTTATTAATAAGCAAGCTCATCATTTCCAAATTCCAACCCAACTTCTTCACTCTATAAAAAATTACAGAGAACAGAAACTATGATTTACGTAATATATACTACTTTTACTTTCGTATGTGTTATGCTGCGTATTTTGCTTCATGGGGTTATATTATATACCCACGTGTAGTAGAAAAGTGGGGCCACAAGGTCACCTCATCGAATCTTCTAATATTTGAGAAATCTAGCTTTGACTAGTGGTAGGGTAGAGTATTCTGATCGGATGGTGCCGATCGGCCAAATCTGACTTTTAGCACCCTCCCAGTCCCAGAGGATTGTGGGTGACCACAAGACAGACAGGACATTCTAACCCGGGTGAACATTTGATGGTCCCTTCTTGTTATCTTATTTTGAAGTTTGAAAGTTGCATAACTCAGTTGCCCAATGATTTTATTCATGTTTTACCTCCTTAGCTCAACAGCATTTTACCGAGAAGAATATCATAATTTGGTGATTGCATAGTTTAAAATTAATAATTTCTCAGCAATAAAACTGATTTAAATGACTATATTTTCAATTGTTTGTTTAGTTTAACAAGTTGCAATATTTTGATTAATTTTTTAGTTCTATTTGATTTAAAGATTTAAGAAAGTAAAAAAAAAACTAAAACTGTATTTTTAATTGAAATGTAAATTTATCTTTTTTGACATGTAAATGAACAATTAGTTTAATTCACATATAAAGTGACATTCCCCTTCAATCATTGTTTTTCTTCTTATTGGTAAGTCATGGATGGTGAATATGAATTCATAAAATGCTGGAAAAAAAAACATATTGAAAGAAAGACACTCAATGCCGCGTGGAGCAATCGACAAAATACATATTGATCCCATCAAAACATAAATTATCTCTTTTCCTCTCTTTGTAATTTAATTAGATTGCTTGATATGTTTAGGTAATAATGAATGAAAATACTTAACAAATTAAGTGTTGCGTTCCGTCCATAATAAAGCGATAAATCAACTTTATGAAGCGTGAGATGGATGCTGAAAACTGATAGGTCAGTTGAGTTCGTTGCGGTTTCGTCTTCGGCGAACAGTATGGACCCTTTGCACCTCCATGTTTTGGTTCCACCGAATTCCATTATAATATATATACACTATACTACCATAAAGCTAACATGTCATTATCATATCACGCGAATCATTTAACACTTGAAAACAACATCACAATTGGGTACTGTTTAGATCTTAATAGACTGGTTCCAAGAATGGGTCCAAGGCCAAGTCACCTTATCACGTTCTCAAGCTATTGGAGCCTAATCTGAGTCGTAACCAAGGGTAGGTGTTTGGATATGTTCAAGCAGATCACAGGGATTGCAACACAAGTTTGCTGCTAATAAAATAATCCAAGTTGAGCCCTAAATTATATTTAGTCTTACACTGATTGATCTTCTTCCATCTGCATGATCTATAGACATGCACAGACACGCAGGCTTTGTTATCATTCCGGTGATACATACGCGTTTTTTTATTTGTCAATTGAACCTTAGTTTGTATCCTACCTACGATAGCATGCCGGAAGGCCAAAGGGACACGTATACTCCTTCTTTCAGCATTGTCTATTTGTCTTAGTTTTAGGTTTTAGGTTTTAGGTTTCTTTTTTTTTTTGTTTTTTGTGTAAGCCGATCAAAAAGAGATAACACCATAAAGTGGCTGAGGAATACTTTTAGGCTTTAGCTTAGCTATATTCATTTGAACTCCCTAATTTTCTGAATGTTGGCAACAGTTTACGCTTAAACCAATATGCATGTTCTTGATGCCGATTTATCACCTACTTAAGTTGGACACACACAAGCACGTCAGTGACACAATGTAGAAAGAAAAAAAAAGGGAACATAGTAAATAAAATAAATTTTATGTTAAATTTTAAACTAGTTATATGTAACAAAAATTATTACCTACCCCACAGATTCCGTTCCATAAAAATTTCTTTATTTATACACAAATTCGGGGCATTTTGTTTTACCTTGTAGTTTTTAGTTTTAATTTTGGTTTTTATATTTTTAGTTCTGTTTAGTTATTAATGTAAATGTAGTAATAGTTTTTATTACTGATAATAATTATATATTAGATAAAATTTAAAAATAAATCATTCTTATTGGTAAAAAATAAATTTTATTAAATAATTGTAAAATAAATTTATTTTAAAATTTATTTTTGGTAATTAAAGAAGATTTATTAAATTAAAATTATTTATTTTTTAAAATTAATATTTAAATATATTATATTATTAAAATTAAATTATTCATAATTCTAAATAATTAAATATATAATATTAAATTAAATTATTCATAATTCTTATTAATAATTAATATTAATTAATTAACTAATATATATTTATTTAATATTAATTTAGATTATGAAAAAATAGAAAACAAAAACTATTTTTATAAAATCGGAAGAAAATAAAATTAAAAACTCAAAAAATAAGTTTTTAATTTAAAAACAAAAATAAAAATAAAACTAATAGATCCTTACTTAATTATAATAACGAGAAGTATTTTTGCCCTTAAAAACAAATTAAATCAACTTGTAGAAGAAGGGATTCCTTCTTTTTTCCTCTCGTTTTCGTTTTTGTACTGACCCCATGAATGTCACAGCTCCATAGTTTTTTCGGTGCGAGGTCCCCAATGAATGCATACAACATTCAATGCTACACAAATTGAACCTCATAATTTTGATCATATCGTTATTTTATTTGTGAAGTCTATATATCTTATTGACTTTATCTTACAAATCCACAAATTAATTAAAAACGCATAAAGTAGAGAATACTTTTAATTAATTATGTCACATATATATAACCAATCAATTGGATGTAGCTACAAACTAATATATATAACAAATCAATTGGATGTAGGAACAAACTAATAACATTTGCTTATAGTTAGATTTCTTCTACATTTTTTAGGTTTTTAGGTTTAGATCTTTCATGTAATGTATTTAAAAAAAAGATATTTAGTTAAACATCTTCGTCATTAATTTCATGAATATATATATATATATATAGTTAAAGGTAATAATTATATTCATGAAATTAGAATAGAATTTATTAATCTCCAACTACTTGACATGACGACATTCTAAGGATAATAATTCTACATCAACAAGTGGATGTAATATTTAGTTCTACTTCATACTTTTTATTTTGAATTAATTTCACGAATCTCATAGAATTACTAATTTCTAATATCATATATATATTTTAAAAAAAAATTACAATTTTTAAATTAACTTAAATAGATTATTCATACAAATAATTTGATTAGTTGTGAATAAAATATTGTTAAAAGTAATGCGTCGTTAAGAAGTAGGAGTTTATATAATTAATCGTTTTATTAATCTACAACTATTGACAACTCTAATGGAAAAAATCCAAGTTGACATTGATTTTGTAAAGTTGACGTCGTAAGAATGAATTAATTAATAAGTTGCATCATAATCCTCCGTAGTATGTGATAGTAGCTTGTGCCCGTTAATATGACTTGGTGCCGCCGCATCTGCCATTGTTTTCATTAATTACTTACCTAATATCTAAATGCGCTAATAAAACAGAATTAAAAACTCTAAAATTGGACCAGCTAACTAGGTTGAACTGGGTTTAAGATCAGTCGAAACAAAATAAAGCAAATTATAAATCATTATTTTTTTATTTAACAGGTTTTACTGAAAAAGAGCACGTTCTACTTACCTGGCTAGTGGATTCTCACTCGATTCAATTTTTCTTTAAGCAGTGGAAATTAGGTAATGGAAGAACTCACAACAATCATGTTTGATTATTATAAGTAGAGGAAGCAATTAATGCCAATAAGCACTCTAAAAATAGCTTGTGTCCATACTTTATAACAATGTAGAATGTAATAAAGCCAATTTCTAGAGCATGGACGAGCCCTCCATATCATTCAATGAGAAGTTAGGAGCGAATTTATGGTGGGTTATCAGTGGATAATAGCCAAAAATAATGTTAAAGATTTTTATGAAGTTTTATTTATTGGATCTGCGATAAATTAATTTTCACTAAATAAATTTTAGATAAATTTTTCTTTTTTTTCGTAAAAATCATCTGCATCGTTGTTTGTTCAAATTGATAAGTACTATTCTTCCTTTCCTAAATTTATTGGCTTCCTAACTGTTCAATTTCTTTATTTGATGTTCAAGCAATCAAAATCTAATTTAATATGATAAATGATAAAAATGATAATTTAAGTGACTGGTTTATTCAATTTTGATGTGAATGAATGGATTTAAAAGCTGTTTTAGTTCATAAAATTCGGGAGAATCAATTTTATAATTAAAGGCCATAATTTTATCTTTCAACTGAAAGCTAGCATCAATCTTGAGTGTTTATGATCATAAAATAATAATTTGTGCTACATTGAAATTTTGTTAAAAAGTTAAGGGAAGAAATTATCGATAAAAAATACTTCTTCAAAAGTTGACATGAATGTATTAAAGTAACTTGGGATATATTTTATTAAGAATTTCAATATATTGAGACATGATTGAAAAAAAAAAAATTCCTCTAAGTACGGATTAAACTTAAATACATTTCAGTGGTGGGAAAACATACATATCTAACCGAGAACACTCGTCTTATAAAAAAGGAATATTATAATTAGGAGAACGTTAGAAGTACGTTAAGAGGCCCAATATTGAACTTGTTATCATATTACAAGTTATTGCTTTCTCTATTACCAATATGATATTTCATTTCCTTGGCAAGGAAATCTCTAACTTTTAACATTTAGTTTAAGGTACATAGAGTATCATGCTTAGCTTACATACCAAAATTTATTACCATTTAAGTATTCTTCATAAACCCATTTCACTTATAATGTCTCGTGATCATTGCGTAGTCTTCCTATCCTTTTGATCGTTAACAACCTTGTTGGAGGTTCTTATACGTTTTATCCTTAAGCTGCCTTGCTCTTTAGCGAGATAAACATCTTCCTAACTAATTTCAACTACTCCTTTTATGGAAGTTAAGCCACTCCATAAGAATTTCTTAAGAAGTTTTTAAATTTTTTTAATGAGATTGAGTGGCAAGAAGTGAAATGAGCTCCGATAGATATGCATCTGATTTAGAATAGAAGATATGAATTGACACCTGTTAGAAACATATGAACAGATCATATACCACAGGATCATTGTATATGCATGGAGGAACAAAACATACTTGATTTCGATGATTTGTTAGTTTCCACTGGTTAGAGAACCCCGAACCAAGATTGTTCTGCAAAACTCCAAAATACACACACGTATCTCTTGTTCATAACCGTTGCCTTATATATATAGATCATCTGGGAATAACTACCAGTAGTAGTTATTCACACTAGATGACCATTGAACCCATTATGGGTGTAAAACGGCATCACCTTTCTACAAGGCACTCTTGAATAAGAAGTTTTTATGAATCAGCCACCTGGATTTGAAGATTCTACTCACCCAACACAAGTTTTTTGATTGCGTAAGGCCATCTACGAACTTAAGCAGGTGCCTCGTGCTTGCTCCAATGAGTTAACATCACATCTTCTTTCCATATGCTTTGTTAGATCAAAATCATATCCTTCTCCCTTTGTATGTCATCACTTCAATGATATTGTCTACCTTCTAGTCTGTGTAGATGACGTCATTTTTACTAGCAATAATACAGTAGTGTTAAAACTAGTTATTTCTTCACTGGAATACATTTCTCACTCAAAGATCTTGGTCTGTTGACTTACTTTCTTGGTGTCGAGGTTCTTCGTGAAGCTACTAGTCTAGTTCTTTCACACCAAAAATACATTTAAGAACTTCTTCAAGATCTTAACATGTAAGAGGGAAAGGGAGTTTAAACTCCAGTGAGCTCTACACAGAAATTGTAGCTCAACGATGACACTCCTTCACCTGATGCCACTGAGTATAGGAAATGCTTCATTTGCTATCAACAAGTTATCTCAATTCATTTGCCTAACTGCCTTTCATTGGAAGGTTGTCAAAAAACTCCTTTGTTATCTTAAAGGCACATCTCATTATAGTCTCCACTTGGCTTGCAGTAGCAGTCTTAACCTTTGTATATACTCAGAGGCTAACTGGGCAGGAAACCTCACTAATTGGAGCTCAACTACTGGCTATCTTATATTTCTTGGTCTTAATTCTGTCAGTTGATCTCCAAAGAAAGAAAATTGCTCGTTCCTCCACCCAAGCTGATTATTGAGCAATGGTCAGTGCTCTTTTGAAACAACTTAGGTTAAAAATCTTCTTAAGGAACTTAGTGTTATTCTTCCCCAACCGCCTACCATTTATTGTGACAATTTAGGTGTAACTTACTTGTGTCATAACCGTGCTCTTAACAGTTGAATGAAGCGTGTCGTTGTTGACTTCTATTACGTTTAACAGCATATTGAAGAGTAATAACTTCTTGTCACTCACATTTCTAGTGGAGATCGGCTATCTGATACTCTTAATAAACCACTTCCCAAAGATTCTTTCATTCGCTATCTATACAAGCTAGGTGTTGTTCCACACCCTCTAGCTTGAGGGGGGTTATATTAGCACATGTTGTTAACTATGTCATCTATTGTTTTGTTATTTAGTTCCTTATTTTAAGAATTGTTTTACTTAAGATAATATTACATGATTTTCCAATATTGCATAGGAGCTTTCACACGAATTATGTTGTATACTTGTGTATATATATTCAGCTCATTAATTATGCATCCCAGCCTGTGGCTCGATAGGCTGGAGTTGGCTGGCCTAGCCCATCCGATTATATATTTTTTTAACAAAATTAAAAAACGATGACGTTTTGGTCCAAATCGAGCCAGGCCAGGCCAAAATTGACACATCTGCCATTAATTAAATATAGTTCATCATTTCCAATCCTTCCTGTGTCTATTGTTTATAGATTATTTGTTTTAATTTTTGTAGTCTATTAGATAGTTTTGAGACATATGCAAATTATTTAAACCTTATTTCAAGTACAAGGTATGTGTATTTGATTTTGTTATTAGGTGATGATTTGTCACAAATCTAATATATTAATTCGAGTTTGAGGCATGAAAAAGTCAAAGCCTTAATGCTGGTGGCACATCCAAGAAAGTGTAGTGTACCTGGGAGAATCTTACGTTCTTTAGTAATCAAAACCTTAATAGTGAAATCCAAGAAAGTGAAAGATACAAGTTATTAAATAATAAAATTTATAATATTATATGAAAAATATTAATATGATGTAGCTTGCTATATCATTCATATTAATAGATAATTTAGCGCTGGATTAACATTAATAATAATATTATTAATAATATTACTATTATTATTAAAATTATAATCCTAAATTTTGTAAAATTAAATATCTAAATATAAATTCTTATAAGAATATTCAACGAAATACAAAGAAATATAATATTTATGCTCTTATAATTTTTTGAAAATCATGCCCTCATAAGTTATTATATACATTAATAACTAATACTAAATAGCTAATTTTATTAAATATCTTTAGTAAATGCTTGACAAATCAACTGATATAATTAACTATTAGCTAACCGCTAATACAACCTGCTATTTACCAAACAAGATTTTAGCGAGGTAAACTTTTGATTCATCTAAATAGTCTACAAGTATCTATTTAGAAAAGTTTACTTTTTTTTTGGTTGCCCATAAGGTATCTTAGGAGGGTCCTAATTATAGAAAGACATCTTTAAGCCATCCACACTCAGATTAATCATCGCTCAAAGCAGATAGGTTCCTTGCAAGAGGTAAAGTTTTAACCTCAAATTTTAAATAGTGCATATATGAAAAGGTTCAGACTCACAACTGCACTTAAATAAAAAAAACCCCTTTTTAACTTACCAGTAATTTGAGGTTAAAAAGTTTTCTTTTTTTTATTATTATATTATATGAGAGCCACGGGCTGACAAGCAACCTGCAAAAGTCACAAACAAACCAAACTCATCAAGCATTAATTGGCTGTGGTTGGAAATCCCTAGGAGAAATTTGAGCATGCGTACGTTACGGTGATTTGTCAAACTTGGCATCTATGCAAATGAGCACGAAAGCTATCTAACTTTTCAGCTAAAATTAACGAGAAAGTGACAGAAGTTAGAATAATGAGATTCCTCTTGAAAAAAATGGTGTTAATGTAGCTTTTCAAAAGTATACAAGAAAGGCTATTTACATACACTCTGCACCCCACGCGATTTGACAAGGCCTGGACGCTAAACTAAAGCAACCTAATTTAATAATGCAGTTGAATAACTCGCCCAATATATTAATTGGTGGGTACAATATGACAAGTGTCCACAAGATTTAGGGCGCGATTTCCCATGTGAGATCCATACAGTTAGTGTAAACTTTAACTTATGAGATACCCATTAAACAATTTCTAATCTAAAGGCAACTGTATAACTTCTTTTATAACCAAACTGCATTTCAGGAATGTTAGTCAAGTTTTAACAATAAGAATGTGACCATATGGAACTTCGTTATTCAACACCTCCCAAGGGATTGCTAGATCTACGATAAGTAGCACTCCTCTCTCTCTTTCTCTCGGATTCTGTTCAAACTTCAAACACTCTCGTGTGAAAAGGAAAAAGAAATTGAGTTGATAAGTGCCTTTTTTTTTTGTTTTAACGAGGCTCTAGATTGGAACTCTCCTTTTGTATGCAATTGTTTAAAATTTAGAGTCAGAGTTTTGTCTCCTGTAAAGAATCTACACAGCTCGAGCGGGGATTAATATAAGTATGGATAGTTTAAAGGTATCTTTGCATAATTGAGACCTTCCTAAAAATGATAATACTATATGAATGATAGCTTAAGCATGTATAATATTACTAACTTGAGTTGGTTACTCATTCAATTCACCTTTCAAAATTTATTTATGGCATGTTAAAAAAGATTAGATGAACACATTATTTCTTTAGACTTTGTTAATATATATCAACAAATTTGTGTTTTAAATTTTGAACTCTCTTTTATTTCTTAGATAAACAACCTAAAATTTGTCTAATCTCTATTCCTATAGATTTATACATGTGTGATAAGGTATCTCATATCTACCTAACATAATTCTTTTATCTTTAATACCTATTCAAACATTTTAAATTTGAACAGTCAAGTTAAAATCAAGCATTTTCATATTTTATAATCTAATTTTGTCTAAAAATGCACTATAGAAATTGCTATTTAGTTCTCAATTTAACAAATACTCAATGGATAAAATAAAGGGAAAAAAGCTCAAATAGATCCTTGAACTTCAATGCTAGGTTCACATTGGTCCTCAAAATTTTATTTTTACCAATTTAACCTTAAACTTGCTTAAAATTTCTCATTGCACCCTCAATATACGGGCACATGGGTCTGTAATAGAAATTTCGCTCATGGGAGGTGGGATTCATTGAAAGACAATCAACAAGGGTATTTTAGTATTTTTCAATAGCTAAACAAGCCAACAATTCATCTCCATCGTTCCTCCTCCATTTTTTGAAGGCTGTATTTATATACAGTTTAACTAAAGAAAGATATTAAAGTTCAAGCACCAATTTATTTCCCCTATTATTTATTGCCTTTCTATAAATGTTCTTAACATCTTTTTTTTCACTAAGGGAATTAGATTAATTACTCGACATATGTATAGAAATGTAGGAATAGAAAATAAATTTAATAATTTATTATAGAAAGAAAGCACAGAATGTGAACCATTTTATTGTCTTCTCCTGAAGTTCCTCTTGTCGGCAAATAGGTAGTCAAAGCACTGGCTACTACAGTTAAGATCCGTTTGGTTGAGCTTTTATCAGTAGAGCTTTTGTCAGTAGAGTTTTTTTAGAAGAACTTTTTTTAAAAGTCAGTTGACTGTTTGACTGTCAATTAAAAAAATAGCTTTTTTAAAAGAGTTTCA
>JANSVB020000437.1:750447-761718 GCA_025504935.2 Erythroxylum haughtii | reverse complement strand
CGGATTACACATCCGTCGTTAAGGTTATTACTTACTTACGAAACGTAGCGACGGTGGTTCCGTCCCTAAATTATACCCATGGACATATTCCTTCGGTAATATATGAATTTCACCGACACAATTTTTCATTTATGTCCGTCGCAACATAACAACAACGGATAATATTCTGTCAGTTTTCCGTTGACAATTCATCGACGGTATGTGTCCGTCGGTAAGTAATAACGACAGCCATATTTACGATGGTTTCTTCTGCCGTCGTGTTCCGTCAGGAAACATAATTACCGACGGAATTGTCCATTTCTCTGACCGAATATTCCGTCGGAGAACGTGAATTTTCTTGTAGTGTCACCTGTTATATGTCTTAAACAATCACTATCAACTATTAATTGATTTTCTCTTGACTCTATTCTGAAGCATATCTACAAAATGTATTATCTCATTTTAGGTACCCAAATTTTTTTAGGTCCTTCCAAGTTAGTAGTTTGAACTTTTGGTCTCCAAACATACATTTGAGATCATTTCTTCATTCTTCGAAAGTTACAAGAATGACTAAGATGACCATATCTACCACAGTAAATGCACAAAACAAATGAATGAGGATTACTATAATTTTTGTCATTTATCATATTCCTATTGTTTTAACTGTAGCTACTACTAGATTTATCAAAGAAATTCTTGTATGGCCCAATACTATTATTTTCATTATATCCTATTCTAGCCTTATCAAAAACAGTTTTACCATTCCCAAGTAATACATCAAGATTATTCCTTCCATCAACAAAATTAGCAAGATCTTTTTCTAGAGAAATGATTTTTTAGCAAATTTCTCTTTCTCAAGTTTTAGAGCAACAACTTTTTCTTTTAATTGTTTTACCTTACAAAATCATTCTCAAATAACGCATTCTCTAACTGACTTACCTTTTGTTCCAAAATTTCCTTTTCAGAGACTTTTTGCTTATCATCACTTTCAAGAGACATATTTTTAGACAGCAAATTCTTATTCACAGACCATAATGATTTAATCTTATTTATTAAGGATGCATCATTATTCTTAGACTTTTTAACATTTTTGAAATACTACACTATTACTACACTATTAATTTTTTATATTGATCATATAATTCATTATATGCATCTCTTAATTCATCAATTTCAATATCAGAGTTAGAATAATATGACTCATCATCTCCTAATTCAGCCATAAATCAAATGTTACTGACTTCTTCAGGCTCTTCTCTTAAAAGTTTTCAAAATCCTCATCCGATCAAGCTATAATTATATCTTGCTTTCTTTATATGATATTAGCTTAATTGATTATACATTTATTTCATAACACTTAGTGTTTAATGATATGAAATGTTTAAGATATTCACTTTAGTTCAAATTTGGTTTTAGGTACAATTTGGTAGAGAAAGAGCTAAAGTGAGTCAAAAGCACAATATTTTAGCCGTTTTCTTGAGATTCTTACTCACTTGTCCTAATGGAATAAGAAGAAGAAGGATTAGAGCAATTAACAAAATTAACAAAAAAAGAAGAGTTTAAGCCATAAAAGATAGCTCATGCCTAAACATCAAATTGTCACGGACCTGACAATTTTGTCATGTGCATGACCACCATTGTCACACCCATGACTTAACATGCATAGGCGTGACTCATCAAGTCACACCTATGCAACAAAGGCTTATAACCGTGAGTCCTTAAGGGGACCAGGCACGATCGTGAGCCACCATGCACTCTTATGACATTTGTCCAACTGTCCTGAAAACCTAATTTTTAAATAAAAACATCATTTTGTTGGCAGAAACTTTTGAATGGTTTTACAAAGCATTTTAGAGTTCTGGAGTCTCGATTTTAAAGAAGACAAGGGGCAAAGCTCCATTCCTTTAGAGACCCATAGAGGGCTGAGCTTTCCAATGCCAGTTCAGAGGTGATATTGACACCTAAGAACCTAGTTAAGCATTCTCTCCATTATGTTTGTTGTCCTTTCTCTCTTAGGAATTGATTATATTATCTTATGTTTATTGAATTAGGTATTGTATAAGAATGATCGAATACTCTATTTGATTGTTTTTATGTATAAACTCATTGCTATAATTGAATACAATATGTAATTGTTGTGTTTCTGATTCATTTGTGGTAATTAATAGTTTTTAATAATTAGAGATAACATCGCCTAGGTTAAATGACCTGAGCTTGTGTGATTATTGCCTTGATTAATTTGTTTTCCTAACTTGTAATGTAGTTGTCCAATTAAATCTAGAGAGCTTGTTCTAGATTGTTCGATAGCTAGGTTTAATTAATGAACTCTTCTTAATTAAACACAACCTAAAGGAAAATCGAGATTAACAGAGCTTATTGTTATCCTACGATTTATAGTTGCTAGGAGTGGTATGAGAACAACAACTCAGTGAAATATGTTTAATTGTATATAGGCTAAGATTGAACTGATGATCAAGTCCCCAATGCATTCACCACTTTTCATCATTTTTTAATTTTTTCTTTAATTTATCTTCGTTGTTTTTGTTTTATTTTATTTTCTTATTTGAAAATAACAAACCCCCTATAACCTAAACACCAATCATTTTCATTTCAAAAGCTTTACACACACTCTCTGTGAGATCGACTTAGACTCATCACTACTATAGTTGTAAGACTAGTTATTTTGAGTAGTATTACGACGCGCTACATCAACTTATTAATGAGTGACAAACATAGAATGCACTTCTGCAGGGGATATTTATGTACTTTATTCTATTTTAAATTCCACTAGAATAGCTCCCTCTATATTTGAGGGGGTGCTCAAGGGACCTAACTATTTTTATCATAATAGTGACTTTAGAGGAAAGCACATATAGAATGTGCCTGTGTAGGGGATTTTTGGATAGTAACAATTTAAGTTTCAATAATCTTTGCTTCTTCTATGAATATTTTGATAATTGCATATAACTTCATATAATTTTTTGTTTCCTTATTAAATTGTACACTCTGCTTCTATATTGATTATATTTATGACTTGTTTGTCTTTCTATTGGCTTTTTATAATAAAATTGCTAACATAAATTCATTGTGAAATGTCAACTTGGCAATTAGTTTCTAATGGCCGGAATAAGCTCCGATGAGAGGAATATGGTAAAATTCTCCCTGATGAAGAACAAGTTGATGCACAAAAAATCTTCTCATCAAATTCTAATCACCCCTTAACTTCAATGGTTGTTCTTCTTCTTCAAGGTTTTTAGTATCATCCAAATTAGCTATCTTTCTTTATTATCTGTATCTAATTTTCTGTTATGAAGTTATTATATGAATGTCTAATTGTATATAGTATGTGTTCTATAAAGCTTCCTCAAATCTTCAAGAGAACATAGATGGCAATGAAGGCGATGGCGATGATGGAGTCATTAAATCGGGTATGCATACGTTTAAATCTATGTTCCTTATACCTTTTGATTTAATTTTTTAGCTTTTAGGAATAAAATTTTCAATGGATTATAAAGAAATTAATGTGATTGTTCTATACTATTTGTTATTTAGGTGCAAAGTATAGTACGTGCAGTTCATCTAATTTAGTGATCCATACTGCATATGGAAAATCATTCACTATATCTTCAGCTAATTTAGTTAAAATCGATAAATTGTTGGAAGACAGTGTAAATAAACTAAATCCTAAGGGAAGATCTTTATCTATTTCAATTGATTCCTTCTAATGTGCAAAGAGCCCTTATGTAAATCCAAACATAAGGAACTCCTTTACCATATCTACCGAGTTTCGTATCTTGAAATCCAAAAAAATAATTATATTTTTTTCTCTTCGATGGAATAGACATGAAACTTTATTTATTGTTTTGTCTATAATAATTGTTAAACTTCTAATTAAAATCATTTATTACTTACCATATATCATAATAATATATTACTTACCATATATCATTATTTATTGCTTTTTCTGTAAAAATCATATTTCATTATTTGATTCATTCTTCATGTTAAAACCATTTGAAAATTTTGTCACACCATATCAAATTGTTAAATCATATAATTTAAAAGAGAAAATTATAAATTATAAATCTATGTAAATATTAATTAATTTTGACTTTATAGTTTCATTAACTATTGAAATGATTTGAAATTTTTAGCTAAATTTATTTTTACACTTAGAATCATTATCAATAATATTAAATTTGATTTTTCTCAACCCCAGGGCGCGGGTGAGTTAGTAAGGGGCTCTCCTAGCTTAAATGAGGTCACGGCTTCGAACCGTCCTCATGTATGCAACCGTTTAAAACTTAAGACCAGAACTTTGCCTCCCGCAATGGCCCTACTTGGCTCGAGCGAGGATTATTCTAGGTGTGGATGACTTAAAGGTGTCTTTCCATAGTTGGGACCCTCTTAGGACACCTCGTGGGCAATCAAAATTTTTTTTTATTTTTCTTAATATGATATTTAGTCACAAAATAATCAAGCCAAAGTTAGTAAATTCATCATTATAAATAAGAGAGATATTTTGTTATTTAAGAATTTGGTGACGATTTCAAAAATTGTCACCAAAGGTTACTGAAATTGTTGCAAAAAATTATGCTTTTTGAGACAATTTTAAAAATCATGGCCAAAGTTCACGCCTTTTATGACGAATTAAATAAAGTTTCACCAAAGATCTACCATTTCTTGACAATGTTAGTGAATAATCGCTAAAAGTTTGACCTTTAGTGACGATTTTATAAAATCTCGCAAATGGCGTGACCTACTTACGATTTCATAAAATGTCGTCAAAAGCTTACTTTTAGCTAAGATTTTGAAACTACTGCCAAAGAAAAAGTAGCCAAAAGTCCTTTTCGTTGTATTAATTTGAGGCCCAAATGGTTAAGGTTGACTAATTTTATTTGATTTAGTGACAACTATGGTTGGCTAGGGAAAATATCATCCAATTGGCTAGGACCAATATTTAGTCTACACCAAAATGAAGCATGTGTCATGACACCTCATGGGTAACCAAATTTTTTGTTTGATTTTTCTCAATATGATATTTAGTCACAAAATAATCAAGTCAAAGTTAGTAAATTCATCATTATAAATAAGAGAGAAATTTTTTTATTTAAGAATTTGGTGACGATTTCAAAAACTGTCAGCAAAGGTTACTGAAATTGTTGCAAAAAATTATGCCTTTTGAGACAATTTTAAAAATCATGGCCAAAGTTCACGCCTTTTATGACGAATTAAATAAAATGTTACCAAAGATCCATCAATTCTTGACGATGTTAGTGAATAGTCACTAAAAGTTTGACTTTTAGTGACGATTTTATAAAATCTCGCAAATAGTGTGACCTTCGCCTACGATTTCATAAAATATTGTCAAAAGCTTACTTTTGGGTAAGATTTTGAAACTACTGCCAAAGAAAAAGTAGCCAAAAGTCCTTTTCGTTGTAGTAATTTGAGGCCAAAATGGTGAATATTGACTAATTTTATTTGATTTGGTGACAACTATGATTGGCCAGGGAAAATATCATCCCATTGGTTAGGACCAATATTTAGTCCACACCAAAATGAAGCATGTGTCATTATGTTAGTTGGGGTAAATTGGTTAGTGCCGGATTGGGTAGGTACCAAACTATTATTTAAGGTGAATTAGCCAATGTTAAGAGGCAAGTACTATTTTGTTGATAGGGATGAATTATCCGATGTCTACCGTAAACATGTTCCCTTTGATATTAAGAGCAATTAGTTGTCCAATATAGGCATATTCGCTAAGTTATTTTAATTGAATTATGTGAGTTTAGTAAGTGGTACGTCTTAACCCAATGATGAAGCTTGAGAGGTTGGACTTTGCCTTTGGATGTAGTACAAACACGTGTCCGCTCAAGTTGGCTCAGGCTTGAGGCGTGTCAAAATGGTATTAGAAAAAAAGACTCTTTGCTATACAATATTCAGCCTAGACAATGAATGCGATGAGATCCTAGATAGGAATTGGGCATCACATTCCTATATTGAAAAAAAAAATGAGAGGGGAAAGTCTTTGTAAGCCTATGAAAACTAATTAATTTTTCTTTTTAAGGTGAAGTTGAGATAATGAACCAAGTCAGTATAAGAAGTTTACAAGCCAAGACTAAGAGTACAATAGGAGCTAGCATGCTCGAAAAGCTAATAAAAGATAAGCAAAGGAATAGTAACGTATCATGCAGCTTGTTTGTGTCGTCGGGGACTTGTGAGTTCTCTACAATTGAATATTACAGATGTTCCACCTAGTAGCCATATTGGAGCTTATTGCATTGGTAATTCCTTTAGTCAACACTATTTTTCCGAATTAAAACAATCTTTGACATATACAGTTGATATTAGCTTTCTCATTCCCAAAGATTCTGGTATTCCTTTTATTTCATATGTTGTAAATGGAGCAGCTGAAGGCTATCTCGAAAAGGACGCTGTCCCCTTTAGTGTGATGATGGTTCTTCTGAGCCCATTTGATTATGCTTGCTCATCGGTTCTAATTATATTGCGGATTGCAGAGAGTTTGCAGTTTATGCCAAACCTAAGAAGTGTAGTTGCATTTAAAAAATAGATAACTGTGTGTCCCAAACTCGGAATTGAAAAGAACACAAAAAGAATTAAGAGATCAAAGTTCCATTTGTGTTCGTTCCTAATTCGCTGCTTGACTGTAAAACACGATATGAATTATGCTTTTGAATGATTGGTGGAAAATTATACTATTTTTTTACCAGGTAACTAAAAGCATGTTGATCCTGAATAGCTTTATGCGGGTTTTGTTAGTGAAGGCTCTAAAGTTATGCCTGAGCCATACTACTTTGTCCTTAGCCTTTTGAGTTTGGGTTATATCCTAGTAAGTTGCTCATTATGAAAGTGAATCCCCCGGTGTTATAGTTCTGGACATTCTTACTAATGATTGAATCGATTCTAGTGTGCTCAGGAAGTTTATCCATCATTGATAGCTTGCAAAATAAATTTTCTAGGTCTAATTATCAAACTAGAACTAGGATCTTTTCTCATTTCCTATGATGCTTTCGCTGTAAGGTTTTATTATCCTCAAGTTCATGATCTGCCTTAAAGATCAGAAAGTCTGGTCTTTGATCTTAACTAAAGTTTTTCACTTTTAAAAATTGTATGTTAATCCACTGAACCAAGGAGTTTGCTATTTATGAAGATTTTCTTCTCTTCGTTAGCAGCACCTTGCTCGCTAACTATTTTCAAACTTATAATTCTCTTAACTCAAAATAAAACTGTTGTTTCATCAGTATAGGCTTAGAAAGTTAGAAGCTACAAGAGCGAGATTGCTCAATCAGGCTTTGCAGGACAGCAATTTAATTCATTTATCATAGCATGCAGGTTTAGACAGCCCTCTCGACTCGAACTCCAAATGACCAGGGAGAACATGTGAGACCTTGAAGGGTCAATTGATTTAATGATATTTTATCTTTTCTTTCTTAATTTTAAGAAATTAGAAGAACATTCTGCTAAATATCCCAAGCTTCTTGTGGTAATGAGGTGTGTGATTACATCACATTATTGCTAAGAGCTACACGAAGCATTATGTGCGTTACGAAGTAAATAACCATCATGTTACTGGATAGAAGATTGCTGCCATTGTAACATCTTTGGAAAACAAAATAGTTTTAGTTGTAAAAATTTCTTCATTTGATCTTTCTTTATTCATCTTGTTGTCAGCTCACGCAACCAATTATATTTCCCGTTCAGGACTCCACCATCATCACACGGTTATAAACCGAGGGGAGCACCGTGCAGCTGTTAAAACTACCTTACGTATATAGATAAGACATGATTATGAGAAATATGGAACTTGGGCTTAAGAATTAAATGTTTTCTTGCTATATGTCAGTGAAGCAAAGTTTAATATGAATATACTCGATGGTCATGAAGCAAATTAATAAAATAAATGAAAACTAACATATTACCGTGCTTCTTGCTCTTCAGAGTCCTTTCTTGTGCGAGATGCATGACATGAAAGTCAATTCTTGAGAGTCTATTAAGTTGAAGAAGTTAAAGGGCAACTCTCCTTTGGCGGGTCATGGGTAGATCTATTATCTACAATTACCGGTCTCCTGCCAAAGGAGAGAAGCCCATTAACTAGTTCACTTAATATTCATCTGTTGTCTGTTGTATGGCGTATGGTCTGTAGAGAAAATTAATGACGCGAGACCTATATAGGCTCTAACCTGCAGTGATGGCTCTACTCTATGAAAGGAATAAGTTGTTTAAGAAAGAGCATACGCCATGGATATCCCTTAACATGGTGCCTGCTTTCCACGCATTCCATGCAAGGGCACCCAAGACCGAGCCGTTATCAGAAAGGCTCATTACAGACAATGTTTAGACTTAGAGAGATTCTTATAGGGACTGATCTAATGTTTCTGCCATCTCTATCTCTCTCTTTCTTTCTTTATGTTTCTGTCCCATGTTAGGTGCTGTAAGAGAGAGAGGAGAAAAAAAGGCAGCATAGGTTGGAGATGCTTGCTTTTGTTCTTAGAAAGGTGGGTAGAAAATCTACGGCCTGATGTATTTCCACTTTCATATTCTTTCTACCTAGGGTGTTAGGTCACTGTCAAATTCTTTCTCAATTAAATTTTTTTATTAAAATTTAAACAAACATCAAACTTTTCGTAATCTTCAATTTTGACACTAAGCTTCTTTATTTATAGAATTACTTATATAAAACTTAATTAATAATAGACCCCTTAATTTTTTATAGTAAGACTAAATTTTTATCATTATCATATATTAATTAATTAAGTACGTTTATCAACAGATATTAACTTTTAAGATGTGTGCATATAAACTTCAAAATCTTAAAATTTTAAGTGTGAATTGGTATTTTATCCTAATTTTTAACTTCTTTAAATTTTTGTTTCTAGAAATTCTTCAACTCAAACATATGTATTTGAATTAAAATCAAAGAGATCTCATCGACAAACACATATTTGAGGCTTTGTTCGTGTACATGCCTAAAGTCTTCATATTAGCACTCGAAGGATGACTTGGAACAATTACCCATTGTACTTTTTCGATGCACTTACTTTAAAGAACATCAAAACAGAGATTCAGAAATTAAAATTACAAATAGCAAAGTATTAAAATGAGGCCCTAAGATTATTGACCTTACATTTCTCTTTTTCTCTTGTTAGTATAAAGTAGTTTCAGCATTAACCAAGTTCAGAATGAGGTTATTCAATAAGTTGTACCATTTGTTTGTTTTTACATGACTTTCAATTGAATCTTCGATACATCATCACACAGCCATCGATTAAGCCCTTTTTATCATATATAAAAAATTAGTTGAATTAGGTAACAAATGTCTATTCATGCATGTGCAATTTAAGAGAGTACACGTGCACAATTCATTGTTGCGACAAGTATGTGTAACAAAGCCAAAATGGACAGGAAATCGAACGAAAACTGGACAACCTATCAGAGTTTCTTTAAGCTGTTCTTTTGCCCTTTACCTACGTTCCTTGCGGGCTCGTCAAATCCATTAAAAATCTTTTCGTTCTTATTATTGACAATAATTTTCAACTAGCTTAAGATAATTCAAAATATTTTTCTCATTCCGATACTTAAACTACAGCGTTAGTTTATACTTTAAAACTAATCAGTAGAGATGTCAATGTAGCCCTAGCCCGGCCCGTGGCCTAATGGGTTGGGATAAGTCTATTTCAACCTGACCTATCATATTTTTTAAAGAAAATTTTTAAAAACGACGTCGTTTTGGAAGTAACGGTTGAACTACGAGCTATGGTCAGCCCGTAGCTCGGTCAACCCAGGCCGGTTCCTTTTGACTTCCCTACTAATTAATTGGTTGTTGTTTATATGATATAACTAATTAAATACATTCTTTATCTTATATTTGTTTGTTTAATTGATAATATATATGATTAAATTCATGATATTAATATATTTTTCAAATA
Organism: Erythroxylum haughtii; assembly: GCA_025504935.2. Lineage (NCBI taxonomy): Eukaryota > Viridiplantae > Streptophyta > Magnoliopsida > Malpighiales > Erythroxylaceae > Erythroxylum > Erythroxylum haughtii. The sequence continues at coordinate 751,792 of JANSVB020000437.1, read as the reverse complement.
AAATTATAATGAGATCATAATTATAAATTTATATTATATTTTAGTCTTATCCATAAATTGTTTTTAATTGTGGGTTTATTATCACTAAATATTAATAGTGTAAAGATTAACAAATGCATTTTTTCTTCCTTGTAAAGGAAATAGTTGACCTCATTAATTAAAGTATGAAAATATTAAAATAAATTTGTCAGTATACGTTAGAGAATAAGTTCATTGAACTAAAATGATATGGTAATTCTATTTGGAACATTACTTGTATGTTTATAAAAATTCTTATTATGATGATTATATAAACGATCATTTGATTTGAGATTTCAAAGTTATCTCATATATAAATTGTTATGTTTTAATACTACTTATGAATTATCATATTCAACGATAGCCCGTTTGATAACAATTGGATGTAGTATAAACCACAGAAATATTTTAGTGATTAATATATAATTTATTATCCTTTTATTTTTCTTGATTAGTATTTGAATGGAGAAATCCTTAATCAAGGTAGAATAATAATTTGAAAATAGTCTTCAAATGTTAATAATCAGTTACTAATGGTAAGGCATATTGGACTTAAATAAAGTACGTATTAATTTCTTATTTTATGTTTAATTTATACAGAAAATTATTCTTGAAAAGGTTAACTAATACTACTTTGATGTTCCTAGTATTTAGGTGATTATGACGTATATCTATATATCAATCTTGATCTATCATTATTAACTATTTAATTAGAAAATTAAAGATAAATAAAAAGTTTAATTTATTATCTAATCCTAAATATAGTTTGTGGTTATAAGTTATATATATCGTTAACATAGTAAGAAATTTAACGAGTCACACACGAATGAAGAGAGAAAAGGTAATTTAATCAAGTTTGACGCAATTATAAAGTTTGAGAAACTATGATTAAATATAAGATATTTGATAAATAAGGATCAATATTAAATGTCGGATCTTATTTTAGAAGAATTGATATTTAATTAGAATTAATTGTAATTCTAATTAAAGTTTAATTGAAATTAAGTTTATATTTTAATTAAATTATCAAAAGATTCAGGTCATATTATAAATAGGCATAGGCTCTTCATGATCTAGCACGTCTAATTTATCCCTCTCTATGCTACTCGTAGAGTTCTCTTAAACTATTTTCGTAAATACTATAAGAAGTCGAATATTGATCTTTAGTTGTTTATAAAGGCTATCTAAGACTAATTCAAGTTTCCAAACATTATATTGGATAGTTTTGAGTCCCAATATACCCAAATTCACTTTGAAAAGAACATTTTAGGAGAGTATTAGAGACAAAGAATTTTATCAAGGAAATAAGCTTTCTCATATAAAAAAT
>JANSVB020000437.1:740065-750347 GCA_025504935.2 Erythroxylum haughtii | reverse complement strand
TAAGGGTCTATCTCTCTTAGCATGAGTAGTTCAATTTTTCTCTTCAATAAAAAGTGAAGGTATAAACAGTAAGAAGCTTTAGAAGTTAGATCTTGGAGCGAGCAAAGATGGAAAAAAACTTCAAATGCTTATAGATATAGGATAAAATGGTCATTATCAAACAACTAATTCAGTTATTTGGCCCAAACTGCTCCGCATCTAGAACTTTTCATAAAACAACTGGTTGAATTAAATCAGCCAATCTAAACAAACTCATATCCAAACAACAAACCAACTTTTTAATATAGTCAAATCTTTAAAAATAGGTCAACCTGAAAAACGGCTTATCAATTGCTTACCAAACAAGTCCATTATGTATGATCAGAGGAGTTGATAGTTTTGCATTACCGGGTGAAATAATGGGCTGGTAAGGAGAAGGATAAAGCACAAAAGTTGCATAAGAACATGCAAACAATTTTTAAAAAATGCACACAAACTGGTCGAGGTTTCTTTAATGGAGACATTATCGCCGAGAATTGTGTAACTTTAGAACTAACTGAACTGTGACCAAGTTGGTAGTTGGAGGTAACACTCCAATTTAATTTGGTTCTTATAAATTGGCATGTCAGCTTCATCAATCATGCATGTTCTACCAATCTTTTTGTGAAAGCATTCGCCGCCTGAATTTTAACCTTTTTTTTTAATTTCTGGTGATTCTTCATGGGACTTTCAGGTTTTATATATATATATATATATATTTGTCAGAGTTTCACATGACAGAGTTGGGAAGATTCGTTGTCCGTTTAGAATAAACAGCCCAGGCTTATGCTGGAAAGTGGATGTAATAACGAGATGAATATGAAAATAGGATAATCTCTCACCTTTTGCTCTAGTTAGTTAATTAAAGACTCAAAACAATTATCCCACTTGCAAAATTTTAGTTATAATTATGAGTTTATGATAAACTATGCTTAGGATTTTATAATTATAGTGGCAACCCACAATTTAAGGACCTACTTATTTATTATATGATTAACCTTTTCATCTGCACATTCCATTAACACATTCCTTTTATTCTTTCAACTACGGCCTTTTCTTGGGCACGGATTAAGTGATCCAATTTAATGGAAATTAACTACATTAATCATATATTGGACATGGAGGCATTAAACTCAGGCGAAAGGGACCTGCGGATATGGTAACCTGTCCAGGACGACTAGTCAACACGGTTTCCATCCACGAGGTGTTGAAGTTTTTGACAAAATAGAAATATAAATTGCTTCCATATTCTATGAATTTAAAGCAGACTAGGAACTAGTCAGTCAACCCTACCCTACATTGAGATTTCTTTGAAGGGAAGCGTGTTTTGACGTTAATAGCAAGAATAATTTAAGGCCCAAGAGATTAGCCTGGACTCGGTGGAGTAGTTGAGAATTACTATTTTCTTCTTTCACATCGTCACATGAGTTTGTGATATCAACTTCAAGCGAATAAGTTTCAAACGAAGACAAAACAAATACAGAGTAGGATCAATATATGTTTTGCATTTGTAGATAAGGATGGCCATGGAATCAATATACGTTTTGCATTTGTAGATAGAAATGACAATGGGTGGTTAGCTGTAGGAACTTAAAAATAATAATAAAAGTATAAAATAACATCTTTTTTAACTGAGTCCGAATAAGCTAGTCTTACTAATTTTTAAATGAATTTTTAAAATTAAAATTTTAGAACATTTTTTAATTAAATTAAGGCTTATGTTGCTCAGATTTAGACCTATATGAGACATAATTCTTCTTTTACTTAGAATAGTTGAGTCTTAGGTCGATTTGAATCTATGTTTAACTCATAAATCGATCCATTAAAAACACATGAATCTGAGAATACGAACCAACTCATTATCATCTGTAAAGAGTGTATACATTTGTGTTCTAAATAAAATATTCTCATAGTTAATTAACATTGGTTGCATGACACTGGCATTTATAATCCTTTGTTTTGGGTTTGGGGAATGATAGGAGTCAAATACTTGTTAATTTAGAGTAGAGATCTAAGCTAGCTAGTTGTATTTGTGGAAATCCAGTTAATAACACAACTGTTCCTGCTGTTTCTACTAATAGTTTTACTTCTCCCAGTAATCACCGTCACTTGGAGCTAATAAACAATGGAGGTATGGCAGATATGCAGCTGCTTCTTGTGCTTGGCGAACATATTACCTAACTAACTTTTAGGTTTTTTCTTTGACTTTGAGTAGTTACCTTCTTTTAGTCAAGCTTGCTTCTATTCTTGTCATTGGATGTCGCACTCCTTATTAGGGTAACAAATTAAAAATTTTAATTTTTTTCACTTTTAAAACTTTTAATTAAGTATTAAATTCTTTAAAATTATATAATTCATTTCAAATATTCTTTCTATTTATGCAATTTTATAATAAATTCAAAAAATAAAAGTTATAATCTTTTTAAAGAAAAATTAATATTTTTTATCTTCTTATTCTACTTAACTTTTTAATCAAAACGATAATAATTATTATCATTTTTATTGATAATTAAAACGATAATGATTATCAATCAATCTCAAAAATATTGTTATGTTAGTTAATGTTAATTATATGTATTAACTCTTCCTAAATTTGTAGAAACAAAAATATTATTGAACAAAGAAAAGAAGTTTATTATTTTATATTATGAATACTTGTGATTTGTTTCTATCAATTTGATAAGAGATAGTAAAAGTTATACTTATCATTAGTTAAAGATATTATTGATTTTAGGTAAATTATAATTATAATTTGAAATTTGAAATTTTATTCAATTGTACACTATTAACTATAACTATTAAAAATATTAATCAAATACTTAAAATTTTAATTTCTTATAAAAATAGCTCACTATAAAATATAAATCGAATTTCAATTTGGTTTAGTTTAATAATCTTTATTGTTAAAAATCAACTAGATAATTTATTAATTGAAAAACTTTGGCAAACTAATCAATTTTTATAAATAAAAATAAATTTATTAATTTTTATTTAACATTTTTTAATTAAAATTTAATTTTTTATTGTAAAAATAGTCTTCTTTAATTATTTTAAATTCTTTAATTTAGTTCGATATTAACTGGCTGAATGTTTAAATCTTAAACTTATTGTCTTATCAGTTTAACTTCCGATCTAATTTTTAAAACATTGAAATACACGTTCAACTTTTATATATCTATAATAAAAATAATATAATTTAAAATTTTAAAAAAATCCTTAAAACCTAACCTTGTGAATTTGGGAGAAATAAAAGAAAACTAACACGTAAATTTACAGCCCTCGTTACTGAGAGTGTAATTTTCCAACATAAGCTGGACTAAGTTAACAACCACCTTAAAATCATGCATCTAACAAAAACCTCTACAAGTATTACCAGGATTGCTAGAGCTGAGGTACATTTGGAAGACATATCAATGAACAACAGCCATCACCACCACAGCTTCAATATTAGAGACAAAGAATTTTATCAAGGAAATAAGCTTTCTTATTCAATCCAAAAAAAATCCCCAATCTGGAAATTACAAAACTTTTATAGACAAACAAATAAACTAGCACGTGAAGACCACGTGAGAATAATGCTAACAGCTAACCCAACTAATTAACTAATTACATTAATCAGTATAAGGAACATTAATAGAGAGTAATGAGGATTCTAATTATGATGAAGCTGGTTATAGGAAGGATAAAAAAGGTTGTTTCAAAATAAGATAACAATGTAGTATTATTAAGAAGAAAATATATACCTTTCATAAGAAGAATAATCTCTAACTATACTTAGAGTAAGAGAAGAAGGTACAATATGTATTTGGTTTTCATAATTACCCTAAGAAGAAGAAGGTTAAACTAGCAGTAGTTGAGTTTATGCTAGTATATGATGATATCAGTAAATGATTAATTAGCATAGGAATGGTAAGAGACCTATTTGGTCATGGGAAGAGATGAAAGCATTGATGCTTAGGAGGTTCATACCTAGCTACTATTATAGGAACTTATATATATAGAAATTTACAAAGGTTGACTCAAGGTTTTATAAGCGTAGAAAATTACTACAAAGAGAAGGAGATATACATTGATTAAGGCTAATATAGAGGAGGTTCGTAAGGCAATTATAGTAAGATTTATTTGTGATTAGATAAAGAGAAAGTTGATGCGGTGAAATTGCACTATTATATGGAGATGAAAGATTTGTTTAATAAAGATGTTAAGGTGGAAAGGCAATTGAAATCTAAGAGTGCTTCTAAGTCATGGTTTGACTTCTACATCTTTATAAGGGTCAAATTAGAAGGTCAACAAAACTGCCTTAAAACTTAAAGAAGATGTCAAAGCAAACGATTTTTTTATTCTTTCTAAGGGTAAAACTGAAACTAGTTCATCTTCTAAGTCATTTGATTTTAAGTGTTTTAGATGCTAAAGTTTTGGGCTTATTACTTCTCAATGTCTAAATAAAAAGATATAATTATTATGGATAATACTGACTTATAAGTTATAAGTGTTAATTCATATGATAATGAGTTGCCACTATTGGAGGATTATCATAATGCCAAAATTAAGGGACCTATGCATGGAGATATGTTGGTTACTAGTTGTGTTCTTATATATAGCCTAAGGAACTTGGAAATAAAGTCCAATATGAACAAATTTTCATATTACGTACCATTTGAATGATAAGGTAAGTAATATTGGTAGTGGTAGTTATACTAGTGTTTCTAAAACATTGTTAGTTAAAAGCCCAAATTTAGTTATATCCTAAGCCATATAAGTTATAATGCCTAAATGAATATAGAGAAGTTAAGGTAACAAAGCAAGGGTTAGTGGAATTCTCTATCGACAATTACATAGATGAGGTTCTTTATGATGTGACATCAACTTATGTTGTATATTTATTTTTGGGGAGGTTGAGGCAATTTGATAGGAAGGTTACTCATGACAGGTTCAAGAATAGATGTTCTTTTGTAATAAGTAACTAAAATATTGTATTAACTTGTCTCTAACCTTTATACTCATATAAGGATCAACTTATGATAACTAAATAGTGTAAGATAAGAGAAAAACAAGTAATCATTCAAGAAAAAGAGGAGAGTTATAAGAAAAGTGAATGTGTGTAGAAAAGTGAAAAAAAGTAGTGGGCAATGAAAAAAAATATCAAAGACTAAAGTGCAATATAGAAAGAAAAGTAAGAGAGTGTTTTCGTTAGAAGCTATGAAATCAGAGTTTTATATTAGCGAGGGAGCGATTAGTCATACTTCTGCATTAGGATGTTTCTTTTTTAAGTAACCATTTTAAAACTTTTGTGTCTTGTGTGGTTGTTTATTTATTGTAAGAATTTGTAGAATATTTCTTGAGGACATACTACACAGTTTATTTCCAAAAAGAGGTATATAACACCAATAGACTTCATTCCTAGTTCATTAATCCCTAATAAACCAGCCTATAATACTACTAATCATAAGGAAACAAAGGAGATTCAAAGACAAGTGGATGAGAATCTTCGTCAATGTTTGATCCTTATGAATTTGGCACCAAAGAAAGATAGAACACATCTCTTAAGTGTTGTTTTTCAAGCCATCACTCAAATCTCTATAAAGTTTAGACATATTATCTTTAGGTTAGATGATATGTTTGATGAATTGCATGATTTATGTATGTTCTCAAATTTTGGTTTTAAAAAATGAATATTATAAATTAAGAAAACAATTTGAGAGCTTTCTTCACTTTTGTGAGAATTTCCTATTTGTCCTTTTACAGAACCTTAATATGATCTTATCAAGACAACTTGTAATGATCAAAATCATTATAACTTTAATTTAAATTACCTGGTTTGATTAGGGTTGAGTTATCCTTTCTTAATTTGAAGATGATCATAATGTTATAATTAGTTGTAATTTAGTTTTATATGGTTTTCAGCCTAAGATTCACATTAATTATTCTTATAAATTGCTCTACACATATGTAAAAACTATTCTCATATGTTTGAATGTATTATATACAAATATACAAAACACAAATCATCATCATCATCATCATCATCATCACACCCAGGCTGAAATCTCACAGTGAAGCGGAGTCTGGAGAGGTCCGATAGTACGCAGTCCTACCCTTACATAGTAGAGTAAATACTAATATAATATTACACTGCATCAATATAATTACAATGCATCAACATAAAAACTAATAAAATATTATAATACACTAAACTAAAATTAATATAAGAAAACTAATACATAATAATAAATGAATGATTTTAAATTAAAATTAATTGTATCACATTAATCAAAATAAAAAATATCTTTAAATAATTTAATTAAATTAATTATAACTAACACTTTAATATTTTTATATGTAAATTCAAGTTCATATTTTGTAAAGCAGGCTTTACTTCCATTACAAGTTATTACTTATCAAATAATCAAGATAAGTATAGTTATTAACCCCTAATTGTAGCGCCTTTTAGTTTTAATGTACCTGGTCTTTCATTATTACAAGAAGAGCTACGCTTGATGTAGGGTCAAATAGGCCTGCTCTTTTGAACGTATATCCAACTCAAAGGCAAGTAGATAAGAGTCTTATGCTTTTTATGGAAGGCTTATGATGATTTACAAATTAAAGCATGTTGATTTACAAAAGCTTAAGAAATAAAATGATAACCATCGTAAGCTTTCCATAAAAAGCATAAGAGGGTAATCTAATTTTTGTTTTGTTAAACGAAACTAACCCTAATAATTAACAATACCATAATTAATATTAGGTAAATAATTCAAATAATTAAGTTTTTAGGCCTTAATCTTCATCAAATCAATACTGATCAAGCAAATTTAATCAAATTATAAAATCAATGTCGACTCTGGTACTACTATTAGGAAATAGTGTCGAATTTGATCTCGCATATTTTGGAATAACTTTAAAAAAAATTATATTTTGATTTTTCAAAAAGTAAGATTACTTTAAATTCTATAAAATGATCAATATGTAAACCATAATAAAATATGAATCATAATTCATATCTTATTTTGAAGCTTGATTTTTTTCTATCTCAAAATATTTACTAAACTGACTTTTCTTAACCATCGGAGCCATATAAGTGTCTAACCTCTAATAGTATTTACATAATAAATTGAGAGAACTCTATAATTATTACAGAGAGGATTAGATAAGAAGTACTAGCTCCAAGTAGCTCATTAGAATTATAAATAATTCTAATTAAATACCATATATGTCTTAATAAGATTCAATATCTCATATTAATCATTTTTATTAAATATATCATATTTAATCATATTTTTTTTAAAATTTACATGCAATTTTAACTTGATTAAAATATAATTTCTGTCTTCGAGGCTTTCTTTACGTGTGACCTATTAAACTCCTAAATATGTTTAAAATGAATATAAATTATAACCCTAAATTATATTTAAGATTGAATATTTTAAACTCTTTTAAATAAATAAATTATCATTAAAACCGTTTGTCTTGCTATATCATTAAAACTACAATCCAGTATAGTTTTTCTGATTGTTTCTGCTCTATATAACCTATTTTATATTCGTCTTATGGTTACAGAATCTGAAGAGAATAAATTGGTGCATGAGATATACCACCGCTTGAACGTCGAAGAGGATGAAGATATACTGGAATACACTAATGACACAGCTAACATAGAATAGGGGATAACAGGGACTGAATGGCAACACTGTGTCATAGGGAGATTGATAACAGAGAAGATGATCAACTTCTCGATATTCAAACAGATTATGGCAAGTGTATGGTGTCCTGTCAAAGGGATATTGATCAAAGAACTTGGGAATAATGTCTTCATTTTCCAATTTTTCCATCACCTCGACGTGGATAGAGTAATGCGGGATGGTCCATGGAATTATCAGCAAATTCCTCTTCTACTACATCGACTACAACCTCATGAGAACCCTCACCAAGTAGAGTTGGTAAGACTAGAATTATGGGTTCAAATTTATAATATTCCTAATGGCTTTATGTCAGAAAGAATTGCAGTGGATGCTGGCAACTATATTGGAAAACACGTGGAATCAGACCCACGAAACTTATTGCATATTTGGCGAGACTTCATGCGAATTCGGGTGACAATTAATATCTAAAAGCATTTAAAACATAAACTCTTTGTGAAGAGGCCACAAGGGGAAAAAGTCTGTCTAGAATTTAAGTATGAAAGACTGCATACATTTTGTTACTTTTGTGACATTGTTGGACACACTGATCGATTTTGTCATCTCCTATATGAACATCCACCAATTCCCAGAGAACGATTTGCGTATGGCCCATGGTTAAAAGCGGAATCCAAAAAAAAAAACCCAGGTCAGAGCTAGATGGCTAAGGTCAGAAAATGATATTACGGCAGCTCTCAAAGATAGTCCCACTGATGCTCCGGCGATATCTGAACAAAATTTGACGATATCTACGGACTTGGAAAAGCCCACTATTGAAGCAGAAAATCAAGGGATTCGAATCCCATATCCTAATCAAATCAGTAGTGGATCACAGACTCATAATGACCATCATCATTCAAAGAGCGTGATAGTGACAATGAAATGGCCCAATTAATAAGCTACTCCCAAAATTATATTGACATAATGGTCTGTATTGAAGGTATTAAACGCTCGCGTTTAACTAGTTTTTAGGGGTTTCCAGAACGTCACAACAGGCGACTGGGTTGGGATTTGCTTCGACAGCTTCACGCTAGGTCGGCTCTACCATGGTGTGTCATCGGCCATTTCAATGACATCATGTTCCTCTTTGAGAAGTAGGGTAATAATACATATCCTAGAGTACTGATGGAGGGCTTTCGACAAGCGCTCATGGATTGTCACTTATATGATTTGGGGGCTGAGGGTTCACTGTTCACTTGGGAGACTCGAAGAAATGAGTCTAAAATTGTAAGGGAGAGGCTAGATAGAACGGTAGGAACAACTGCTTGGTCTTCATCGTTCTTGATGGCATAATTTTATGTTCTACAAACTGAATCTTTTGATCATCTACCCATATTTCTATCACTAGGTGTTTAATGGAAGAAATATGTGCAACGCTATTTTCGATTTGAGAATGCGTGGACCATAGAGGACGAATGTCTACAGAGAATAAGTCAGGGATGGTTGAAAGGCTCAACTTGTTCTCTCCAAGACAGACTTCGTTCTTGTTCTGAAGACTTGTAAGTTTGGGCAAAATCGCAGAATCAATAATTTCACCATCGAATTAAAAAGGTTAAACAACAGATGGCAAGTGTGCATCACTAGTCGATAATAAATAAGGAGATGTTAAGAGATTTAGAACAGCAGTACAGTGAGTTTCTTTTACAGCATAAAATGTATTGGAAACAAAGATCCAAACAGCACTGGCTAGCAGAGGAGGATTCAAATTCGAAGTTTTTTCATCTAATGGCTTCTCACAAGCATAGGAAAAACTTCATTTCAAAGCTCAAAAATGGTAGTGGGGAATGGATTAACTGGGAATTAGGATTACTGAATATGCTACTAGACTATTATCAACAACTCTTCACTTCTTCATATGGAGATACAAGTCTAATTATAAACAATGTGGATTGTAAAGTAACCCCCCTCCATAATGACTTACTAGTGGCTCCATATACTGAAGAGGAAGTGCGACAGGCATTGTTCTCAATGCATCCCGATGAGTTATCGAGGCCAGATGGTTTCAACCCAGGATTCTTTCAACCTACTGGGATATTTTTGAGAAAGAGGTTACTTAAGAATGTCTCAGAAATTTGAATGGAGATGCGCCTATGCCTGGGATGAGTAGAACAAACATTATACTTATCCCGAAGAAGAAAGCACCAAAAATAATAGCTGATTTGTGACTTATATCATTGAGCAATGTCACCGATCGTATTGTCTGCAAAGCGCTTGCCAATAGATTAAAATAGGTTTTACCTCTAATTATTTTAGATACGCAGAGTGCTTTTATCCTAAATCGGTTAATTATCGATAACTTTATTGTGGCGTATGAGCTTTTCCATTCTCTTAAGATGAAAACTCAAGGAAAGTTGGGTTCTCTCGCATTAAAAACTGACATGAGTAAGGCATATGACATAATCAAATGGGCCATCTTTCGAAATCACATGTCCAAGGAATGTCACCTCATGTAGCCAAAACTCACACTTGCTGAACTTAGCATAAAGCTCTCTCTCCCTCAGTGTCTGCAACACAATCCTGAGATGCTCCTCATGTTCTTCTTCACTCTTGGAATACACCAGAATGTCATCTATAAACACTATGACAAA
>JANSVB020000437.1:726142-739965 GCA_025504935.2 Erythroxylum haughtii | reverse complement strand
GCACTTAAAGTGCAACAAAACCTTGAGGTCTTGGGTTCGAGTCGTGGCTCACCCTTGACCAAAGAGGACAATACCTGAAGTGATGGTGGTAGAGGCCGGGCTCTATACATACATTACGAGAGATTAACAGTAAATTGTAAAATAACATAAAGAAACTAAAAAACTAAAATAGTTCTCTAACAACAGCGCTAAAATTTTGATCGGATTATCGAAACACTCAAAATTAATTTTGATTCTCTAACTTCTTATAATAGTCATGAAATTAGGTCGAATCTCAAGAGAACTAAACACTAGTTTGTTAATTTCAATTAAAAAAATAAATTAGAGGTTTATGATTAATTAAGTATTTTACTAAAATTAACAAGGAATCAAAACAAATCAACTAAATATAAAAGTGAGAAATTCAAGAGTCTTAAATCCGATTCATGGGAAAGATCTCATCTAATTGTAACCTTGATCATTAGTTTAAAAAGAATAATTTTCATAATTAAAACAATTAGTCCAAACATATTAAAATAGCCATAATAATTCTCAAAATTTCCTAATTTAATTAGTTCAAACTCAACATTCAAATTGAATCTTACCATCAATCGATTGCGTATGACATCATTCTATATCAATTAAATGATAACAACAAGCTTAGTAAAAAAAACTAGATCCTAAATTGAATAATTAAGATAATTACAATTGTTCAACTTAGTTATCTTGTTTATTATAAGTTAAACATTCAATTTCATAAATAACCTACTTGTACTAATCCTTTATGACAATTATGGAATTTATGGATAGCTATAAAATAATCAACATCAAATTAAAATTTTAAATTAGTCTATATTAATTATTCTTAAAGTTAAAAGTATAGAACAAAAAATACTTTAATTAAAACATGAATATAATGTTATAGCAAAACCTTACAAGGTTACAACTAGAATTTTAAATTTTCTTAAATCATAATAATTAAGTTTAGCCACACATGACTTTAGTTCTAACACCAAAAATAGAAGAAAGATAAAAAATTGAAAGAAAACTACAGTAAAAAGAAACAAAAGAAACAGTGTTGAAGAAGGTGAAAAACGTGTTCTCCTTCTATATTACAAATATTCCTATCTAAAACAAATCCAAATCTTTACAGAATAAGGATAGAGAAAAGTTTCATAATTGAATTCTAACTTTTGGAATGAGTCCAGAACTAGGCGTAACTTCGTCTTGTCTATTGTAGTAATTTATCTAGTTTTTTCAAAATTCATAATTTTGATTAATAATACTTCAATTTGATGCCATTTCTACTTTTCATCTTTTAAAACAAAACAAAATATTAATTTTCTTATATATACATACATATATATATATATATATAAATTCTAATTAACATATCAAAGTAACGCCTTATCATGCAATAATATGGCCAAAATTTCTATGAGAAGCGGATGCAAGATTTTCTTGTAGGAGCTCCCCTACCTTATTCTTATGCTTTCTTAACGTCCTACGAAATCGTCTGCTATGGCAAACTAAAGCAGTTGCGAAATAGTAGCTTTAGTGTGTTTTAACAGTCAGACTTGCGCAGAGTCAATATGGAGGTATAAATTCAAATAGCCTTGCCAACAAATGTGCGCAAGACAGAATTCTTTTAAGAGTTAAAGAAGCAAGGAAAATGAAAAGGCATAAAACGGCTAGGGTGGCTAGAAAGTAGTTGGTAGACGAAGAGAAGATTATAAATATGGTGAGGATCCCAATCCCCGAGTTGGGTTCTTTCTAGTTACTAGTTGGTTATTGTCTCAATGAGTTGTGAAGACAGATACAAGTACAAGAAAGATTTAGGAGTTCATATTAATTAATGCCATAATGCAAGGTATGGCATGTAAGCTATAAGGGTCCCTATTTCTTGCCATACTCGAAAGCAATGCTTGCACAATTTATGGAACAATTACATCTCGAATGCCTGGGGATTACAAGTCTCTTTGATTACCGCAAGTTTGTGAAATTAGGCTTAGTTGCGGGAGAGCCAAAAGTCGAAATTCAAAGTAGTTAAAACTTCATTAGATTTCAATATATCAAGTCATTCCTATGTTCACTTGATTCGTCTCTTTCGCTCCTTTTGTGTCCGAATTTAATTCGCCTTGGACATTCAGTTACGAAAGAAAGCCTGCAAAATTTTCAGTGACGACTTACGGGCAGTTCGTCTGTTTCTATTGGCTCTTTTGTTACCTCTCTCTTAGGGGCAGGGAAATGTCTCAGTGCAAGAGTCGCTTGCATTATTTGCATTTATGTACTTTGTAAGTGTGTTACTATTTGTTTGTCTAGGTTCGGAAAGGACATGATCAATTCAGAAGAAAAGTCTACGTCGCCTTCTGTACGATGATTTGTATGGCAAACAGGCAAGAGAAACTGTAAAAACATTTACAAGAAACGTCTACTCGAAGAACTGCAACTTTGTCTTGTATGTGGACTTGATCGTAAAGCTTTCTTAACAACTAATCAATTTTTTTCTGTTATTGCTCTATCAGAATAGTAATAGCATTCAACGTCAAGTTGACGTTTGTATGGAAGAAAATACAATGTAATGAATGACAATACATGGTTTAAGACTGACTTTATATACATTGCTGTCTCTACATGTACAGTACATGGCTTTCCAATTTTGAGATCATTTTAACATCTAATTATGTTATACCAACCTGGCAAAATTCTCCATTTCTTTTATATATTCATTTCTCATAGGTTACTCAAACCATATTTACATAATAGACAACCTAGCAAAGGAAATGTCGCATCTTTTTCATTTAGAAACTAGCAACCAGATCTATTTACTAATATCACCAAGTCCAAAGGCATTACGAGGCAACATTTCGACAATACTACAAGTCTACTGCGCATGAATGTCCTTATCCTACAGGCCATTGATGTGAACAGAAAGAACAGTCTCAGTTTCCAACTAAAATACAAATCTGTAACTTATACGCCATATTACACATACAGCAAAGCAATTACGATGACTGCATCATAGCCACGTGGGCTACCAGCTGCTTTCTTCATTTCTTCAGAGGAAGGAAATCAAAGAACTTGTTTGGACTGGAGTTGGTATTGATGACTCTGATGGGTACATTCTTGTCCTCCTCGATGTCATTAACTAGGTAACAGTTATCCTCTCCACGGCATGGAAATAGGTGAAGGGTCTGGACCTCTCTGGTTTCATCCTCCAGGTAGTTATCGTGATTCTCTCTGTTGTTGGGTTTAAGTGAACTTTGCCCCTGATGAAGGTTTAGAAGATCTATACTCGTGGTGGTCGATGAGTTTATGGGCTGGATAGGTCTCCAATTGGCGTAGTCTTCTTTATCTCTACTTCTTTCCTGCAATTCCTTCTCTTTAAATAGTGACCAACTGTGTCTTGATGAAACAAGTCGCTTAGCAAATACAAGCATCAAAATGTATACCCAAAACTCTATGACGTTCCATACAACATACATAAACAGGGCGAGGAATATATAGTTATGCCAAGAGACCCTAATCAGTTTACCTTTCACCCTTTTGAGCGAACCTAATGATAGTTTCTTCTAGTTTCTAGCTTGTATTCCTTCGATCATATAAAGTTCAAGCTAACTACTTGAACCTCTTTCTACCGTTAAAAAACACATTAAGGTGGGATACAGACCTCTGAAGCATGTGGGAACCCTGTAGGAATTGCTATCCTCTTTAACTGCTCAAGTTCGAAGACTGTTTTCGGAAACCCTAGAAAAAGAAAGCAACGGATAAACAAAAGAGAAGTTGAAGAAAATATTTATGTTTTCCTTAGTAAAAAATAGAGAAAAATGAAGACAGCAACAAGCTACACACGCTTCCATATGCCTCTCGTATCCTTGCAATCATGTAGAACTCTACATACTTCCAGAAATGGTGCTGGGACCATTGTTCATATCGTTAGACTCATTCCACCGCACACAGTAGGAAGTAGTTACGAAGAAAAGGGGGTGAAAAAAAATCTGGGTATCATTGTTACGAAGGGTACCTGATTCTTTCATATCCATAGTTTGTTTGCCATTGTCATGCTGAACTTGGCGACGACCTTTATATCTCTCTCTGGCTTTGTGGTTTTGGAACCAATAATAAACATTCTTGCCTTCAATTTTCCCAAGCCTACAAAGGGTTGCAGCTATCTTTTGGATTTGTTCGGTTGTTGGTGTTCGTATCCCTTGTTTATATATTGCTTCAAGTGCTAGTAGCTGCTCTGGTGTAGGGCTCCACCGACCCCAGCTCGTTGTTTGCTCGTTCAATTCTTTATAAACTCCTAGATCGCCTGCACTCTCAGTTTAAGTTTATAAATGCAGTCACTGTTCATGAGACATATATAACTGGGGATGCACGCAGTAGGTCTGCAATCATTAAAGGGGACGTACCCATTTGATGAACATCAAGTCCTGGGAAAGTAGCTGCAGTGGAGAGGCGGATATTGATCCGATGTTAGTTACAGTAATACTCGCAGCAGCATCAGACTTATGGCTTTTGGCGATACTTATCAAAAGTTCTCTGAGGCTTAATGAACCACCGGTGTCATGCTTAATACAGTAGCCACCACCAACCTTTCGTACCCTTTGCACTATAGATTATTTGGCAACTCGGCTCCATGTACCCTTCAGGAAAAGTGTGAATTCATAAATAGTAAAAAATTATATTAAAATTAAATTTTAAAAAATTATTTGATCAATAATTTGTGAATTTCAGTAATTATAAATAATAAAATATATATTTTTAAAAATAAAACTTTATTTATTTGATAGTTATAATCACTAAAATCCTTTAATTACTGATGTAGCTGATTCTTTTTCTCTTTACCCCTTAATTTTCTAAAACCACACACCCACTTTTTCATTATATTTATGGTTGATGTTTTATTAAAATAAATCGGAAAATAATTAAAAACTGGAAAAGTGAGCACTTGCATATACATAGAGGATAGCAATTTCAGTTCATAGTAATCATCATTCAGATATTGTACTTACCGATCTTTTGAATCATCATTTCTTAGTAACCTGATATCATTTTAATAGTGATATTGATCTTTTAAGCAAAGCTTAGTTACGTAACATAATCAATTTTCACTCAAAAACTTATGCATGTAGTAGAATAAACTAATACAAGCAAGCTAGGCAACTTCAGATTTTGCTAGTCCTCGGCAAGTGTTGCTTGCAAATTTAGGCGCAGCAACACTTCTTACAAGGGTAATGCTGCAGCAACACTTCTTACAAGGGTAATGCTGCAACTTCTGAAATACAACGCAAGCAAAGGATTTCCAGAAGAAAGATGGAATGAGTGCTGCTCCCATTGGCAAGGATACAATCGACAAGCTAGTTTGATTAACATTTGGTTTATTTTATTTTATGCTTACTTTTTGTACAGATTGTGCCAATTCAATAGCTATCCAGCAGAATAAAATTTCTACATTTCCTATCTGCTCAGCTTTGCTAGGGATTAATACACGATACACGATACACGATGGTAATTGAAATCTTAGGAAATCCAACGAATAGTTGGATAACCAAACAAATGAAATTGCTGGTCTCCCTTGCCGGGCCAAGATGGCAATCATAACACAAGCATACGTGGCCTGCTGCTCTTTGCATGATTGAATCGTTTGTCTAAATTATAGGGGTTACTCAAGAAGTTTGTTGCAGGTACCAACACCAATAGCGGCAGCCAGATGCCAACCCGCATGGAGGAAAGGAGTAGTGGGGAACATATCATCAGCAATGAATAGAACACCTCCCAACATTGATGACATCTTATGGACTTGATGTGCCACCCTCAACTCTGGCTCCTCTAATGCTCGTTTTGCAAATGCTACCTATAATCCGCAACCAGAGTCAAATTCAGTTAGTTGACCCATTTTCAAATAAAATTTCCGGAAGGAATGCCAAACAATAGACAAATTGCCCCAGAAGGTCCCTTTAAATTTGCAAATCTATCACAACATCAATGAGTTAACCAATTAAAAACATCTACTTATGGTCAAATACGAATATTGTACAGTGTCACTAAGATGAATCATGAAATGATTACAGTAAATTGACTAAATGAGATAATATGCATTGCGGGGCATTGCCAAGTTTGAGTAGTGTGGCAAAAGAAAACTTGAAGAGGAATGACTCCTAATACATAAACACCACAACAGAGGCAAAAGTTTCAGAGGAAATGCACATTAAGTCCACCAACAGTTAATAAAGATAACATTTGAACACCAATAGTTTGTAACATGGAGAATTACTAATGAGATTACAAATTATCAAAATCATGGATTAACACCACGGCAGCTACCTCCATCATCCCTGTGTGAACAGCTGAAACCATCAGAGGCTGGATGGGCAATAAAGCTGCAGATGCTGCCATCAGGAACTTCGGGTTCTCATTTCTAAGGGCCCCTGACAAACACTGCAAAATGATGTCAGTTCTAAATCTAAGTCAAATAAGTTCTTTAAACTCCTTAGACATTATTTAAATGGTAAACATTACCAACAAAGCAATGAAAAAGCTGAAAAGTTTTTGAAAAAGTAACTGCTAAACACCATTTCAGACTTTCTTCAATCTTTACAAAGATTCAAAGCATAGGAAAACTAGGCAAAGTCATGGGCATGTATAACATGTAAAGTCTGTAAGTTCCTACTTCTTAATATTCCAGAGCAGATGAAGCAAACTATGAATCAGAAGTCTTCTCTCCCATTAATGATACACCATGCCTAATGAGTGATTTCTTTTCTCTTTTGTACATGTAAAAGCAAGCATGATAAGAATAAGGCTAGCTATTTGACAGATACACTGTGATTTGAGAATTAAAAACTCAAACCTTTTCTAATACACACAGCTAATTAGGTAGGAGCTAAAAGATAACAGAGAAATTTGGTAACTAACAAAGTGTCATTCCTTAGCAAGGACTGAAAGCACGAATCGAGAAATTGAAAGACAAAGGCAAACGGTAATTTATGGCTAGTATCAAACAGAAGAGATAGTTGACGATAAATCAAGTTGATATTATAAGCCTGATACATAAGAAAGATCAGCAGCCAAGGATTTGCAGGACTATTTTGTCAATTTTCTTAATGTTAAACAAGCAAATACACTAAGAACAAGTGAAGAACACTCGGCAGTGCCTTCATCCCCTTATTTTGCTATACACTAGTGTCTAGGAAACTGACGTCATCCCGTAGCAGTCAAATGACAATTGGAGTTTCCAGCAAATTAACCAGCCAAGTAGATCAGAGGACTCGGAAGCATCAAATTTAGTCTCAGACAGATTTTGCATATTAGATTTTCTGTCAGATAGTTTAAAACTTGCAAAAACAACGGGTTAATTCAGAGGACATACCATTGTTGCCGTGGCTATCATTGTATAGTCAAACCACCTCAAATATTTTCTTAGTTTTCCTCTTGATGCATGATAAAGACTTGAGGCAACTCCAACTCCAATTAATGAGTTAGCATATAATTTAGTATTTAGGTTTTTCCTGGATGCACAGCAGAGTAACAAGTCAGACAAAATATGATAGTCAAGTAAGATTGTGTAACAAACTCACAGAGACAGATAGAGATAGAAAGGGGAAAAGAGAGAGAGAGAACCTGGGAGCCTGGAGTCCAAGCGCAATAAAAGGAAGGGAAGTAAGCACATTAGCAATGCGTTCTGCGACATTTTGATCACCTAGTGAAAGAAAAGTTTACATAAGTTCAGTAACCAGGTTTAAAACACACGGCATAAGCAAATTTCAGAATGCTATGATCTCTTCATAATACCATGCATGCAAGTCTTAATGGGCCTCAAACATCCTGGTCTTTGCTGCCATACTCTCCTGGAGAAGAAAAGAGAAGAAACAAGTTCAGTTGTTGGGACTCACTAATTAGACTCTTATGCTTATTTCCACGCTACGGAATTAAGGAAAAGCTTTCACATTTTAACTTGATAATCTTACAAAGAGCAATTTTTACAAGCAGATCTTGATTCAGGTGTTGCACTTACTGCACTAATACCCACTGATTTGCTTTATCAGTGGAACTTTTACATGTTGTTCGACCGTAGTCCCCCTGCTGAGTGAACTCTTCCAAAGAGAATGGTGAATGTGGAATTACATGTATTCCACGAACATTTTCCAGGGATTTTCTAGAATTTGACGTGCTCTGTGGGCTCATAATGCTGAAAGGAATTGTTGCCAGCAAAATAGCTGGCAACAATAGCAGAAAGTAATCCTGCTCAAAGTCTGAAAAGGCAATAAAATATCAGTCCACTTACCACCAACGGCAACATGGTTTCTTTTCATTTTATGTATGTGTACCAATAAAGGAAAAAATAGCACAGATTGAAGAGCTGTAAACTTTATTTCTAGGTGTAAGTATATCGGTGAAATTTTGTTTTACAACTTAATCAATATGCAGCTACAAAGGGAAATTCCCAGTAAGCATATCGGTGAAATTTTGTTTTACAACTTAATCAATATGCAGCTACAAAGGGAAATTCCCAGTCTTTCATTGTTTCCCACATGCATATAAGAACAACATTGTCTAAATCCTGAATAGCCTTCAATATGTAACGGGTATAATTAAATAGTTGAAGTATGCTTAAGGTTTCTACTTCATCACAGTTAAGGAATTAGTGACTAAAGAACATTTTGGTGGTACCTCAAGTGATTAGGATTGGTTACATGAATCAATTCCTACCAACCAATTTTACCAAAGGCAATCTTCTCCAAACAATATAATTTACACGGCTGAACCATTTTTGACTCTATTTTCCCCATCCACCAGTAGCTGGTATATCATCTACACTCCTATGGAAGGAATGAGAGATAAACCATCATGGTCTTGTGTTTTTAAATGTAGAGGAGGAACTCAGTAAATCTTCTCCCTCACCTCACCTTCCGAACCTAAGCGAATCCCAACCATATGAACCAAAGTTCAACTTCAACCTAACCTAAGAGATCAACAAGCCAAAAGAGACCACGGCAAACTTTTTTTTTTTCAATTATATGTCAGTGCACTGAGTGGAACGATCCATATGCCGTCAAGTTCTTAATCAATTTTAAGACCCTGTTACATGACCCGCCAACTTGACCCTCCTAACGTTCTAAAATCAATGATTATCAGAAAAAAGATAACTGGAAACTTCAGGGCCTACTACCGATCGGAATCATTAGAAAGGTTTTTTTTTTTTGTAAAATATATAAATTTACTTTTGATTCGTTACTTGGAAGGTCTTGGCAGATATGAAACTACAATACGAATGAGGATGTTTCCGAGGGGCTCAGATTAAAACTCATTCCAGTAATCATCAATAACAACATATTATAAAGCAAAGAAGTAGGAGAACATACTTAAAACCAAACATTACAAATCCCAGATGCATAGATCCTTCATCCAATGAAAGCTAATATCAGAAAGGAATTACAAAACAATCCTTCTCAAATGCGCGTTGCATAAAAATCTAAGCTTTCCAAACTAAAATTCACTAGGGAAACAACGAAACCACAACCCAACAACAAGAAAACGCAAAAGGGTAGACAAAATCAAGGTACACAAGTACCAGTCAGAACATATAAACAGAAAGGAACACGAACAGAAGGGAAGAAGAAGAGTACCAAGACAAATGCATATAGGCACTGGAAGAGGAAAAACAAGCAATGTAGAGGGCGGGAGTTAGGAGAAAAGGGGGAAAAATAGAACTCGATCTTTGAGGAACAAAAGAATATTTGTGAGGGAGATGCCGATGAATCGCACGAATCTTCCCTTTTATTTCTTGACAAGCATATTCCAACTCTCTAATCAAAAATTGACACCTCAGTTTCGTCCTCTTCTTGTGCTGTATTTCTCTGTACTTCCCAACTGAACACTAAAACCGAACTCATGTCGTTGATTTTTTGTGACTAAATTAAGCACTCGGAAAGAAAGCGGACAACGCAGCTTCCACGTAATTCGTCAGAAAAATCTTATTTGATAGCGTTAAAATTTGTGGATTATAATAAAATCCTTAATTTTAATTGGCTTTGAAGATTTATATCTCAACTGGACAATAGCTAGAATTCATTTTTCTTCCATCTTTTTAAGTGATTAGAGTTAGCATTTTAATTCAAGTTTGATTTGATAAAAAAATTAATAAATAAGTTTAAATTAATCTGGTCAGGCCGGCCATGCTGGGCCCGAGTCCAGGCATAAGGGCCCGAGGGCCGACCGGTCGATCTTTCAAAGATCTGTCTCATACCCAATGACTATAGCCCAGGCCCGGTCTACGCTCTCCTAAGCCCGTTCGTATGTGAAAGACTCTCATGCACACGTAAAGACCTAAACCTAGTTGTTGCTCCATATATAAGGTATAATCCTACCGTAACAAAGGTACGCAACTCATAACCCTAGCAATCTTTGCCTTTCGGCTACCCCACCTTCACCAGAAGACTTACTTGAGCGTCGGAGGGGCTAATCGGGAACCAACCCCCGACGTGCCTTCTTTGTTTTGCAGGCACTCCAACACAGAAGCTCGACGAGAAGCCATTGATCCCATGGATCCAAACGGCAACGCACAGTTCCGCCAGAATCCGGCAGAAGCACCTATTTTATTAAAAAAGTAAAGCTTATTTTAATTAGGATATGTAATAAAAATTAGGATTAAAATTCAATCATTATAATTATTACAAACAAAAAGTACGGATATTTTATATAATTAAATAAATTTATAAATCAATTATTTATAGGAAGATTTTAATATACAAATTTATTAAATTATTATAATTAAATAATGAAAGATGTTTATTATTATATAATATTTTAAAATACAATGGTACCATCACTTACAATAATAGATATCAGTTAATTAGAGCTTTCATTAATATAATTATTTTGTATTTCTGTAATAATTTTATCTCACTGATATTATATTTTGTTTGAGAATTTATGTCTTCATTTACACTTTCTATAATAAACCCTTCATTTTTAGTATAACTGTCGATTTTTCAATGCATTATAATAAAATTATGTATCATACTATAAGTAATAACAATGTATGTTTCTTCTTCATATTATAAGTTGTCGGCTATGAAATATTTCTTTTGAAACACCAAAATGTCTTTTCTTAATATTTTTTAATGAAAAATGCTTATAGTTAAACAATTCTTGTAAGCTTTAATATCTTCATTTTCGTCTATAATCTCACAAATAATATATTTCATTTCGATATTACCATAGATCCCTATGTCTTGAATTAGAGTAATCTAGTATCTGTTTGGTTAAACTTTTGGAGGGTGAATAAGCACATTTTTTCATCGTAAAAGTTTTTTTAAAGAAAAATGAATGTTTGACTGTAAAATAAAACAACACTTTTTTAGTATATATAACTTTTGTGACAGCCAAAATACAACTTTTTAAGAAGCTCAAATTTGAAACTTCTAAAAAAAATACTTTTTCAGGTAAAATTTTCAGATCAATTAATATGCTTATTTTATAGTTCTTTTTGCTCCTACGTTTTACACATAATTTTCACAATACCACAAACTCATCTTTATGTCTATTTTGGGATTTATATAATATTATTTGACTTTTTTATATGTTTTAATATTTGTTTTTGATATTAGTTTTACATATGTTATAATTCATATAAAAAATTTGGTTAGATATATTTCGATTCATGTTTCATATGGTTTAAAATTATATAATAATTAATAAATTGTACTTTGCATATTGTTTAATATACTTTAAATAATATTTATATGTATAAATAATTTTTATTACAAAAAAATATAGTTAAAATTAATAGAAGTGTTTTTTATTTTTATATTATCAAGTAGTCTACTGTATAAAGCTTTAAAAAAAACTATTTTTGCAATTGATAGTTAAACAGTCAACTGACTTCTTAGAAAATCTCTTTTAAAAAAAACTCTACTAATATAAGCTCATTCAAACAGATAATTACCTACCTAATCATACAAGGAACATTGATATTAATAAAAAACTAAAATAAAATCAATTGTGATTATTATATTTCTTTAAAAGAAATGTCCCAACCCGCACCCACGCAATCATCTTCTTTGTCCGGGAGAGATAACCAGCAGCAGCAACCTCACTTGAATCTTCATCTCTGATCACGTATGGCAAGAGCTTAGAAGATGTGGAGAGAGGGAGGGCATATCCCATATATATTTAGAACTGAGGTCTCCATTTTATAGTCGAAGGAGAAGAAGAAGAATTGAAAAGACGGTATTTACTTTTTCTTTGTTAAGGTTTCACCAATATTAAGAAGAAAGTAGTTAAAAGAGAGAATCTTCAGCTTTGTTCATTATCTGAATGTAGTCAAATTCATTGACTGTGATGGGATTTTAAAGAAAAGAAGATGAGATAAGATAAAGATTAAACAATACGAAACACTCCCATGCATTTATTATTAAACTTGGTTGTCTTATATAGACAAAACACAAACAACTAAAATAGATTTTTTAGCCACCAAATTTGGCTTATAAGATAAGATTAAATATAATCTAAGACTTACTCTAAAATAATCTAAGACCTATTCTAAAGGAATTTTAACAATTATAAAATTTTGAATTAATTCTCAACATTCCCTCTTAATTCAAAATTTCAAAAATTGAGCACTTCTCTCATAATCTTCATAATATTATATGAAGCACTTCTCTTCACCAATTCCCGTTGATGCCCTTCTCATCAATCTGCAATTATTGAAGCGCGTCTCTCCAAACTTCTCAATAGAGCACTTCTCCCTATTCTTCAACATGAGCACTTCTCTCATTACTTATCTCCATAGAGCACTTCTCTCTAAATTTTTTATTTATGAAGCACTTCTCTTCACTGTACATCATCTTTTCATTGTTGATGTACTTTCTTATCATCTTATCATTGTTGAGCACTTTCTCTCAACTAATTCAAAAGAGTTTCTTCTTCAGTCACTTCAACCAAATTTGCATATTCTTCTTTTTTAAATCTGCAATTCTTTTGCAGATGACCAAATCTTTTGCAGTTATAACATTGAGGCTTTCCTTTGTGCCAACAATAATCCTCTTCATGACCAGGCTTCTTGCAATGATTACACTGAGAAAATTTTCGTTTCTTCTTTGATGACAAAAGCTTTGCTAGCTAAGCTCCTTCTGCTATCTTTTCACTTTCTTGGTTTCCCATTTAATCACTTATAGGCCCCTCAAGGATTTAAAGCTCTGATATCATGTTAGGATTTTGAAGAAAAGAAGATGAATAAGATGGGATAAGATAAAGATTAAACAATACGAAACACTCCCATGCATCTATTATTAAACCTGGTTATCTTATATAGACAAAATACAAACAACTAAAATAAATTTTTCAGCCACCAAATCTAGCTTATAAGATAATATTAAATATAATCTAAGATTTATTCTAAGATAATCTAAGACCTATTCTAAAGGAATTTTAATAACTATAAAATTTTGAATTAATTCTCAACATTCCCTCTTAATTCAAAATTTCAAAAATTGAACACTTCTCTCCTAATCTTCATAATATTATGTGAAGCACTTCTCTTCACCAATTCCCGTTGATGCCCTTCTCATCACCCAGATTACCTCCATAACTTCATGAATTTTAAGACTTTTAGAGACAGAACTGAGATTCGATGTCTTCATACAACATGTAGCCATGTATCTCTACTTTAATTCAATTCAAGAATCATCTTGTTAGAACATCCACAGAAACGTTATGGCTTAAGGACTGAAACATACTCCGTGAGAAATTTCCAGATTTTCAAACTTTCAATATTTTACATCACCAAAACGCCAAAAGTTTTCTCAAAAACTAATTTAACACTATAACTGAATTTATTT